>SNQN01013965.1:0-11765 GCA_008642245.1 Bassia scoparia | reverse complement strand
TGATTGATGGAGTGTTGCTTGAAAACCACGGAACGAACCTTGTGTCTATGAGCTRAACCYTTGGTGCCTACCCTATTTGCACATGGACCAAAAGTTAAGTTCCATATCGGATCAACCTGTGATGCAATGCATGTCTTAGGGGTGATCATTCCCTTGCCTATTGAATGACTCAAAAATGTAAAAAGTGCATGAACGTCGGAAATTGCCTTTCGCCTTATATTTTTCATTTTTTACTTTTTTCTTGTCACTATTTTTTTTTGTTTTTTGCTTTTCTTTTTGGAAAGGCGAAGTTCAAAGGTCCGACATCCGACTACAATTTTATGACACAACAAAGATGCAACGCCTAATGATTCTAGTTTACAACCACTTCGACATTACGACGTCTAAGGAATGATCACCTTGCTATATGAGGACTGTTACATGACTCAATGACTTGTTTAGTATGTATGCAAAGCTAGGGTCCTTAGTCTAAAAGCACGTAGCACGTTGTCACACTAGCATGAATCTTGTCTGTAAAAAAAAAAAAGTCCAGCCACCTAGAGTTAGTTGCTACGTTATCAAACAGCTCAGTTCGAGTGTCCAAGAGGGTCCCATGACTAGGCTAAGAACGATCCTTAACACATCCAGCCCATTGTGATGATCAAAGGAGATCCAAACCATTACGACTATGTAGTGCACGCAGTCGCGCGTCAAGGTGAGGATGGGCATCAAGCTTAAGAATTGGTTACATAGGTAGTGCACCAGCACCAATCTTAAACGACCCCCTCGGTCTTGTCTCAAATGTAGAACACACTTATATGAGACGTGATGCCTAGAAAATGGAAACTCAGTGCCAACGACCTAAGTTCCGTGTAATGCAGGATGAATAACACACAATGATTGTCGTCTTTAGGACGCTAAAATCGCATAACAATTTGAGTATTTCCCACACATCACTAAAGGTAATAGCTTTACTGAATATCCCCAGTGAAGTCACCAAAAAAACAGTACGGAAGTCAGGGCGTCACCGGGCCGGACCGGGTCCGGTCCCTTTGCTGGGATACAAATTTAAGGGCAGGTCGGTTTGTTTTCTAGAATTGAATTTCTTGCTTTTGCATACAATGAGTTTGCCTGGAGTTGTGTGTTATACTCGAATGACTAGAGGAAGTCGCCACCTTCCGCGACTTCTTTGGGAAGCTGCGGAACCCGTTTTAAGCCTTGCCTATATTTCATAAAGCAAGGCGAAGGACTACATGTCTGGTAGTGCACCAAAGGTCTGGATTAGGGGACAAGGGTAACGGTGAGTACGTGCACAACACCACCACCCCCCCCTCGCATCTAGCGGCCTCTACTCAGTTATTGCGAGTTCATTGTTCCGAAAGACAACAACAACTAGTTTTCCGTTTTAAACCCTAAGCATGCAATATTACTAGGTGGGTTTGTTTAACAGAATACTATGCAAATAGTGTCAAGTTTGTTGTGGCATGTGTTGTTAATTTCGTATTCCAGGAGCCTAATGCCAGTTGTCCATAGTTATCTTATTAGGCGTGAAACACGAAATTTGCAGGTCTTTGTTGTGAGACATGCATGCAAGCACTCGTGTGAGGAATTTAAAGTTTGCCTTAAGGTTTCTTTATTCGAATTGCCGAATCGTTTGTTAATCAATATTACATGCAAATTACATAGAAAGTCGAATTTCTAAACAAGCATGCAAAAGGGGGTTTAGAATTGAGACGTTGGCCTCAAACCTACCTCGCAACACGATGTGAAAGACCAAGAACGCTGCCTCGGACCCTCAGGAACCCTTGTCGAACCTAGAACCCTTGAAAACCTCTTCGATCTATTGCGAAAGAGCCTTTGAAGATGCTTTATGTGTTTGAATTTTGTTTGAAAGTGTTTGAAAGTGTTTTTAAGAGAGAACGAGAGAGAATCAGACGAGTAAGAGGCAGAGAATGCTCGTCCAAAGTTTCCAAAGTTCGTAAAATGAATAGGGAGGCTCCTATTTATAGGCAAGGTCGAAATCGGCCAAAATAGGGAATTTTTGGGCGCAATTGTGCCCAGTATCGACCTCGATTTAGTGATTTGCTTACTTCGACTAGCGTGATTGCGATTGATAATATTGTAATATAATCGTACGTGATTTTATAAGATTATTATTGATTTATTGCGATTGCGTCGGATTTTATTGCGATATTCGAGATTGTTTACCTCGAATAGCGAATTGTAAATGAAATAATATCGTAATATAATCGTATAAGATATAAGCGATTTTATACGATCATAGTTGATATTATTGCGATTATGGCTGATATTACCATGATGCTCAGGATTTTCGGCTTCCTCGGGACGTGTGTCTCGAGGCGAAAATTCCTGGGATGGCCCGCTATGCACGGTTTTGCGTTTTTGCTTAAGGAATTCATAAATATTAAACCATAAATTGAAAAATTATGGAAAAAATATGTGAAAATCCTTGTGACAAATAGGTGCTATGCTGAAATTTTGTGAATTTTGGAATTGTGTTCATAATTTAATTAATTATCGCAAAATTAATTAGATTACTGAAAAATTCCGAAAATCGCTGAAAATACCTAGAAAATTCAGAAAAATTCCGTAAAATTCTAGAAAAATGTTTGAAAATATCAAATTATTTAAAAATTGAAACGTATATTTTGAGGTGTTAAATACTTGGAATAGTTGTCCGGTGCAAAGGGGATCTGCCTTTTTAGGGCTTGTCAGGGTCCTAGCTCTCTCGATTTAACTTGTGTGTTGCGAGGGTGTCTTACCATTGCCGTTTGGGCTAGGGACAAATGTATGTATCTTATACCGCCCTTCTTGTTCTGGACTCCTACTGCTTGTTCTGGTTCTTATTGTTATTGGAAGCGGGCTCTTCCTTTATTGTCCCTGACATAAATTTTCACAGAAGACTCAATAATGTTAGCCTTAACAACAAGTTCATTAGAAGGAATGCCTTATCACAACAAGAAAAACGATTTCGACCGACCGAACGCACCGACCGATTTTTTTGGTCGGTAATACCGACTGTTACCGACCCTTCAGTCGGTGAAGTTTTACTGACCGACAAATCGGTCGGTATACCGACTGAAATAACATAGCGGTATTACCGGCCGTTGTTGTGGTCGGTAACCTCTTAGCATCCAAGCCTCAAGCAAATCTTTCCGCCAGATTTACCGACCGAAATTTCGGTCGGTACACACAACCGAATTTATCGATCGGTAAATTTTTTTGTTTTAAAAACTGCATGCTGCGACTTATACCCACTCTCACTAATTTCATTTTTTTCATTTCAAACGACTCTTTTCTCTCTCTTGAGTCCTCTCACACAACCCTCCTCTCACTCACACAAACCCTCCTCTCCTCACGACGACCACCACTCCTCTCACTCACACAACCCTCCCTCCTCTCCGGCAAATTAAGGTACCCAAACCCACTAGTGTTCTTCTCCTTCCTTTTTCCATCGTGCTACCGCCATTGCTCATTCGCGACTATCACTGAAAAACACTCGACGATGCCTCACTCGTGCGTCTCAGTCATGGCCTCTCACTCGCTGCTCATTCAGTCGACATTTAAGGTATTATTACTTATTTTTTGGGCAAATTTCGTTGAAATCCTGTTTTATTAAAATTTTGTTATTGAAACCACAATCAACCACACTCTCACTCACTTTTCACGTCCTGGTATGATTTTTGCGTCATTTTTTTATTGTGGTTTGGAAGTGGTTGTGCTACTAGATTATAGAGTGTTTTGATTTATATATCAGCGTAGTTTTGAAGTCATTGTGCTAGTAGATTTTGGAATTTGTTGAATTTTGCGTGATTTTCTGAAATTGTGGTTTCTTCGTTAATTACTGGTTTGGAAGTGATTGTGTTACTAGATCATAGAATTGTTTGATTTATTCATCAACACGTAGTTTGGAAGTCACCGTTTTAGTAAATTTCGGAATTTTGTTGAATTTTGCTTAATTTTGTTTAGTTTTCGAATGTCATTGTTTTGTCAAAGTAAGTTTGTAATTGATGTGTTATGAGATTGTGATTATTCGACAACTGTAAGTCTTGAAGTGATTGTTTTGGTATTTGTTCTCTTCTTCATCAGCTGTAAGTTAATTGGAAGCAAATGCGCTATAGAATCTGGAATTGTGATTTATTCAGATGTGGCTGTCGTTTTATATTTGAACTTGTGTGATTTGCTGATCATAAGTAATTATTGAAAATGAGTATGCTATTAGGTTTTGAGGTTGTGTTTCTTCAGCAACTGTAAATTTGGAAGTATTTTTCATAAAAAAGTTTGGAAGTGATTATGATATTATGTGAATATAGCTATGTAATTCGGCTTGAAGAAATCTTTTTCGGCAAGGTTTTAAGGCGGTTACTTATGGAGTTATGGTCTGTTAAGAATCAAATTGTTATGTAATTTGATTCTTTGCATCATAATTGTTATTGCCTAATATGAAGTATATGTTTAGTGTGGAAGTGGTGAGATCAAATTGTTGAATTGTTGTTTAAGCTTTGCTCTTCGAATGTATGAGATAAACTTAATTTTCATACTATTGCTTGCTCGAAGGTACTAATCAACTTTGACAGTATATTATGTAACTTTATTTTGCAACATTGGATATTCCAAAATAAGCACTGAAGAAGTTTTAATGTCTTTTGATTGTGTTAAGAAACTCGAGGTTTCACAGAATCATTAATCATTGGAGTTGAATCGTATCCTAGTTGAAAATGAATTATGTCCTGAAAAATAGATAGGCAATGGTACTAGGTTTGACTTCAGAAGTCAAATATGATCTTTTGATTTGGTGTAAATATGAACTAGAAGTCAACGCGTAAACAGAAGTTTATTTTTTTGCTTGAGATTTTGATTTCTTTCGTGTCACTCTTATGAACTGGTGCTGTCATGTTCTTTCCTCTACTGAGGTTGCCATTGAATGCAGGTGAATAAAAAGATGGCCAGCAAACACGAGCTGCAATAGCAGATGCTAAAGAGCTTTGCTACTGTTATATATAGCTTCCTAAAAGATCATATTAGCGATGATATTTTTGGGGAAAATTATGTCATTTAGTCGAGAAGAATGTGTCCTTATATTGAATGCGAATTCCATTTGCCAATGTTTAGATGTTTGATAATAGTTTTTTTTATTTGGAGTAAGCACATTTGATAGGTTATGTTTCTGCTGAAAATGCATTCTTATGAAATAATGTTCATAAAGTTCGGGGAAATGCTAAAGTTTTGTTTTGAAAGTGCCATTTGGTAATGATGTTTGTTCTTTAATTGGGCTTAGGATTCTGGTAAATGTGTTGATGCTGTGGATGCTCCATGACGATAACTTGTATAATTTAATCAAAGTTGCATTAATGGTTCTCATGTAATAGAATGAGTGACTAGTTGAAACCATTAGAAATGATGGCTTCATTTTTTTTATTTGCCTGGCTATTTTACCGACCGACATTTCGGTCGGTAATCCTCATTTCACTCCAATTTATCAGGGAAAGTCCTATTTTACCGACCGAATTTCGGTCGGTAATACTGACCGATTTTACATTCGGTCGGTTTTACCGACCGAAATTCGGTCGTTAAAATAGGACTCCCCCTTTAATTTTGGGAGGGAAAATAAGTTTTACCGACCGAATTTTCGGTCGGTAATACCGACCGAATTTTCGGTCGGTAATACCGACCGAATTTTCGTTCGATAATACCGACCGAATGTAAAATCGGTCGGTAAAACTGATTTTCCTTCTATTTTTTGGTAGTCGAAACTCAGTCGGTAATTCGGTCAGTATAGCCTCACCGACCGAAAATCGATCGGTGAAATTTTTTTTACTAACGATCAAAAATCCGACCGAGGTCACCGACCGATTTTCGGTTGGTAACACCCTTTACCGACCGATTTTCGGTCGGTGACTACGGTCGGCCGAAATCGTTTTTCTTGTAGTGTATCCTTGAGGCGATTTGCCTCTTCAATTTTCATGTGCCTGATCAATTCCTCCAAAATCATATCCTTGTTCTTGTGTTTGAGATGGTTGCGATAACCAAACCAAGAATCAAGAAGCTTTTCGATTAGCACGTTGGCCTGCAGCACCTCGCACATCTTCATACCTTCGGCCAAAATATCAGCAACAAGGTTCTCATACAACATGAACCTGCTCTATGATGGTTTGTCATCAACAATCTGGAATTGGAGCCACTTTTGTCACGTACTCTTCTTTCCAGCATCATCCGAACCATACTTCTTTCAGAATCTCTCAATTGACTTGGCAGACTTATTCTTGACGAACAGATCAAACAGGGCATTGGTCATATGGCTTAGCAAATGGCCTTTACCAACTTGTTGTGTTTTCATACTAGCAATCTTCTAATCGATCTCAGAAGAAAACCGCCATCGCCCAAATAGCTTCTGGGCATTCCTCCATCAAAACATAATCGATTTCAATTGTTCAAAGAAAATCAGGAGACGTTGAGACCAATGTTTAAAATTTGTTCCATCCAAGGTTCGAGTTTGGATAAGTCAGGAAGAGTTTTGACAAGAGTAGAAGTGTCCATTACCTTTCGCTCTATTTCACCATATCATCTACCAACTTAACGAGTTTGGATAATTCAAGCACCAATTCTCACTATTTCACGAATTTCCATGTTCCTTGACGATCTATTTTGACGCTTAGTTTTTTGTTCATGCCATAATAACTTTTTGTGCATAACTTTGAATGATGTAAGGTCAATTGAATTTTCCTTGTTATTTCGAGACATTAATAACCATGTATGTCTCATTTGACCTTTGACTACATAAGTAGTAAAGTATAAATATAACTCTACATATCACTACTACAAAATTAAGCTAAGGAAACACCTAAAACAAAACGATCATCCATGAGAAGTGTTTTCTAGCAGCAAAGAGAACGATTACAGTACAAGGGTGTTCTCTAATAGAAATATAAGAACGTTTAGAATGCATAGGCGAAACTTTACTATCAAATAAAAGATGCATATAACTTCATGATGATGATTCATCTGTTGGTTTTTCCTAAGTTTGTAAACTGAAAACAATGTCCATAAAAAATACACAAAGAACAATTCTCCTTCGTAACATATTAGTGCAATATTTTCTTCTTGTATTTTAGGTGTTAATTGTCTTTTAGGTGTGTTAAATAGGCAAAAAGGAGGAAGATAGAGTTATGTAAAAAATAATTAATTGGATATGACTTTCTTTTAGAGAGAAAAAAGTCAAGTTCAAGTTTAGGTTGGTTAACAAGGGGCATTTTTTCACTTAAAAATGTAAATGTGGAAATGTTGCATTTTAATGTCACATCCAAAATAGCAAATGTGTTGTTATGTTTAATTCGTCACGAAGGATGTGTATAAAAACAAACAAAAATTTTGTTGATCATCAAACCATGTAAAAGAAAATTTACCTTTAAGGTTCAAAATATACTCCTCCGTTTTTTTAGATGACCACTTTGGGTTTTGTGGTTTTGAGGCAAAATATTGGTGTAAGTGATTAGGTGAGTAGATTGGTATTTAATAAAGTTGTGGCCCATAGATGAGAGAGATAGAGAGAAAGAGATTGTGGACCCAAAAAGTAGAAGTAAGTGGGATTATATGATAATTTATTGTGGTCCCATGTCTTGAAAGGGAAAAAAATCAAAGTGGGACAACTATTTCCAAATTTCCTAAAATAGAAACTGGGTCATCTGATAAAAAACGGAGAAGTATTATAATTGTTGTCGTCTAGTTCTTCGTGCTAAAGGGTTCAATTGGAAGGAATACTGTAAGTTTTAACAAATTATGATGGAGTAAGTTAAGTGAAGGATCAATATAATAAGGGATATTTGCTTATTTAAACCATTGAATTCATTAATGAATAGGAAGTAATAAAAGGAGTGTTAGCACAATATAAAGCTTTTTTTTTCAACGCGATGTAACATGTTAAAAATTATCTTGTTAGTGAAGGTATATTCCGTTAAAAACATAATATTCTGTTAAATTACTACTATCCCTATTTGCACTTGATGCATGCAATAATTTTAGAGAATTTTGGTCATTTTTTAAAAAAAAAAAAAAAATTGGTTTGCAATGTCTTTTTGTGATTAAATTTCAACAAACAAAAACTTAATAATTTTGATTATCCATTATTATCGTTGTCGTATGACCATTAATATTGATTATAATGGTAACACAATATCCAAAGTATGGATCAGAGTAGTTTAAATCGATTACATATATATTTTTTAAAAAAGGTACTATGAAATTTAATTAGAGATATATATTGATGTGCCAAGTGAAAATCCTTGGAACGTGTCCTGTAAATATACGGACAAACGGTTTACGTGGAAACGATACGAATAAATAATTCGATCGAAAATAGATAGAGAATCAGATATCTGTACACCAAAGGGTAGTAATGGATAATCTACGGTGTAGATGGTGACAAGTGTCACACATCTAAGCTTCCAAGGGTTAAGGCCAAATGCCTATAAATACCCGAAAGAAATCTCATTTAATACACACAATTGATTACATAACAACCAACCAACTTGAGAGAATCTCTCACTGCTTTCTATCTCTAATTAGCACTTGTTATCCCTTATTCCCGTACTTAATTAATCATCGGAGGGAGAATAATCCAAAAAACGAATTATTCTCCTTTGTGCAAGTGCCAAGGAAGCGTAGCACATCAAGGGTGCTAAGGACTAAGGAGTGCTAAGAGCTTTGACTAGATTTAGGTCTCACCTTTTCTTGAAAGGAGGAAGTGCCAAGGCCTTATCCCACGTTCAATAYAGGTTAGCTCTCRAGAGGTAGCATTGACYGGAAGCCTCCACCCTTCTCTCAACCCAGAAGCTAAGGAAATATTGTAGTATACTCCAATTCTCTTGCTACAACATTTGGCYTCGTCTGTGGGGAGACAATCAGAAATGGCTTTAGGAGATGACTAAACTCAACGAGGGGGGAACACTCCTCCATCGCCAAGAAAAGAAAGCAACCCGAATGGTGAGATTAATCTTGCTAACTCCATTTTTTGAGGGGTAGAAGATGCGGTCGACTTGTCGCTTCAAGACTTGGACTCTCTCTATGTAACGGGGGACGTCCTCAAGAAGGAGATAGGAGCTAGGGTGTCGAAGATTATGGAACGTTTTGCTAAACAAGAAGACATGAAGGCTCAGTTCCAAGCGCTCAAGGAGGAGAATGCACGCTTGAAAGCCTTGCGTGCAGTCAAATCCAAAGCAAGTAGCGGAGAAGCTCATGCCAAGGCTTATGGATTGGAGTATAACACCCCCAAAGCACCAGACCTCAAGACAATGAAGATAAAGAACCCTACTCCTAAGGAAAAAGGCAAGGTTGTACTTACGGAGCTCGCTCCTCTGGAGCGAGAAAGGAGTCAGGCTAGGAGGTATCGTAGTACTCCTAAACCCCTTGATATTGCTCCTAGAAATGTTTCAAGCTAAGCAAGGGGTCGTTTCGTTTTGAAAACGAAGAACATGACGAAGTGGTTTCAACTAGAAGCCACGGGAGGGAGGATGTGAGAACCCTCATCGAGAGGAAAAAGCTGGATCGAGAGGCGTCCTCCATTGATGTTCGCGCAATCATCCAAAGAAAGAAAGAACAAGCTGAAAGCAAGGATGTTCGAAGATTCCTTTAAAGAAAGAGAGAAGAGAGGCTTAAGCAAGCTACTCATGATGGTGAACATTCTCTTACAGGAACCACACCCTTGTGCACGGATCCGTCTCATCCCTCCATCAGATCACATGCTCCATCTCACTCGGTGGCTCCCCATCATCACTCGGCGGCTCTCAGTCTCATCCTCTCCTTGCGAATTTCTTTTGGCATAATGAGGTATTGTTTTGCTTGGCTGCGATTTAGATTTTAATTGTTTGCATGCTTCGATAGTTCGATTATAATTTCTTGGKTGCATATTTTGATATTAATTTATTGGCTGCYAATTTCAGACTTTAGTGTTGATTTATGTGCYAATTTCTTGATTGTTTTGATAAATTGTGATTTGTGAATAAGGGTTTGAGCATTTCTTGACTGTTTTGATAAATTGTGATTTGTGAATAAGGGTTTGAGCATTTCTTGACTGATMTGATCTTCTGTGTATTTTGAACTGAGATGAATCTGRTGCTTGTATTTTGAACAGAGACAAATAATAATAATAATATCTCGTTGATGTCAAAAACTTGATTAATTAATATTCTGCTGCTTATGTGTATTATTATTATTATCTTACAGTCATTATTATTGATTTATCTCGTTGTTAAAACTTGTTCCCATCACGTTGATAATTTATCATATTAAGCAATCTCAATGCATTAGTGGAATAGTGGCTCCTAAAAGTGGTTTATGATGATTCATATTGCTTCACATAATAAGAGATCAAATCTATTTAATTCTTAATTAATTAATTAAGTGTCTCAAATTGTTGGACTAGATTATACTAT
This sequence comes from Bassia scoparia, assembly GCA_008642245.1. Taxonomy (NCBI): domain Eukaryota; kingdom Viridiplantae; phylum Streptophyta; class Magnoliopsida; order Caryophyllales; family Amaranthaceae; genus Bassia; species Bassia scoparia. The sequence goes on along the minus strand of SNQN01013965.1, from coordinate 1,338 downwards.
GAGTACCAACTTTATTTAAGTATGTAAGTACAGTAACAGTAAGTAGGGGAAGTACTAAGTTGTCTAAGTAGTATGTAATTGCAATATTTATTTATTTATTTAAGTAGAGAAATTACTAATATAATGTGACTTGTGTTATTGTGTTTGCTTAGTAGTAGCTTAGTTCTCAATTTAAGCTTGTCTAATTTTYTTTTCTTTTTTTATTGATTTTTTAGTTTGTTCACGGGAAGTAATAATGAAGAAGTGGATAAAGTATACATATCGGATGATGAAGATGGTGGAAATAAATCTTCGGATAAAGGCAAGTGATCAAGAACATGTTCAAACAAACAAACTAAGAGGAGTAGGAAAAGAAGGAGTTTCATCCTCATCAACCACAAATGATTGCAAAATCCCAATTACACCTATGTAGTGTAGCAAACACTCGTACAGGAAAAAGTCTCATATTGGGCTCATTATGAGGATCTTCTGATGGTTAATTGGCTAGTGTATTTTTGTGTGCTTCTGATGGTTGTGCTTCTACATGACAACACTTTGAAAAATCATGTAAAGATGTAAAAGAAGTTATCTTCAAAAACCAAAACAATGATAGGAAACAAGGAAAGAGTGATTGAGACTTTGATTCATAAATAACATAGCGAATATATGTGAAGAAGATTCCTATCCAGCTCGAGATTGTTAATCGAATCCAAAGTTATGCCAATCCTGAATTCATCATACATACATAATATCATTGCATCTAGAATTGATAATAATAGTTGATGACAAAATACTTTTGTTTGTGAGCAATGAGGTTTTCGTTACTTTGTAATCAATGACCACTTCTCGCCTCTACCACTCTCTATTCCATCACGTTTCTACCGTGACAGAGCTTCAAGTTATTCATTGATGACAAGAAAGAAATGAGAGACTTATTTAGTATTGCATCTCGGAATTTGTATGTCACTATGGCATTGTTCAGAAGTTACGGACCAAACTTGATTATATGTGATCTAACGCACATTTTATTGATGATTATTGGAAATTGCATAAAAGGGTCATTAAGACTTTTGCAGAGCCATCTGTCATAGCTGGAGAAGTCATTGCTTGACAAACTATGAAAAATGTTTTTGAGAATAGCTTGGGGAATTAACAAGAATATGACCGCAATAACAGTGAGGAATAATGCAAGTTCCAATAATATGGAAATTTAGCAATTTTATAATTTAAAAACAAGGAGAAGTTAATTCAAATCATCAACCACTTAAGTGGTTGAAAAATGAAGAGATTATCTGACATGAGATGTGAGCTTCTCACATAGTTGATGGTTAGTAAAAGATGGTTGAAAGACACTTGATA
>SNQN01013964.1:0-11766 GCA_008642245.1 Bassia scoparia | reverse complement strand
TATAGCAGCATTGTCTCAGTCAAAACAGCAGGTGCTTGCTTGCTCTTTTGTTTATTCATATTGACTAAGTAGAAGTCCTATTGATGTAAAAAAAAAAAAAAAAAAAACAATGCTGTCTTGCTGACTTATTGTATGTAAAGCTTGTGGCTTACCAGTCATGGATGTTAATATAATGTGCCAATTAAAATCATTACATCATTTAGATACAAGATGGTGATTTGTAAATCTTTTGCTTCATAGTTCGAAACTACAAGAAAGACTGAGAAAGGAGACTATCAAACTTCAGATAAGTTTAATCGATTTACTCACTGTAATACAGAATGGATTCTATAAAGCTATTGACCTTTTGAGAGTTTTGTTATTTATTCAAAGATAGGAAAAAGATTGATCATATACTGGTTTTCTCCATTCAGTTCAGGTTTGTGCAGTGCAAGAATCCGCACGAAAAGCCAAAGATGAGGATGACGAGTTGTGGGATCCATTGCTGCACCTCTTCAGAGACAGCTTCAAAGCTTTTGAATTTGGGAGTTCAAAAACAGATGATGATGCTTTATAGGGGTGCATAGGCTGTCCACCTCATGACAAAAGCCAAGTCATTTCTAGGCAGAGGTCGCAAACCTGATGCTCCTAAATTAGGTGCCAAGGATAATCGACTCATCTGGGATGTAGATATGATAACTGCAGTGTGAGCTCAGAGCAAATAGAAGTGCGAAATTTTGTCATGTAATTTTTTGTAAAATTCATTCTTTAACAATTTATACATAGCAAGCAGTGTATAGGAAATCTAAATGTATTTTTTGGGTATATAACTAGTTCTTGCATGTTTTACGAAATCTGGTCATTGTTTAAATTTCTTGTTTGACTTGTTTGTGTAATGTTAGGATAACGAGCAGGATTTTGTTGAGCAGTGTGAGTTGTGTATCTAGTTTCTAGGCGTCAAGAGTTTGGGTTCTTGTTATTATAATTGGAAAGAATACCACGTACAAATATTCTGCTGTTTTTATCCTATTCTTGTTATAATACTACTCTAACAGTTTACTAATGTTGCGTTAAAATCAAGAATAATCTATTTATATACTTAATTTCTAAACATGGTTTTAGACTTACATTGTGACACTATCAAATTCATCATATTTCCAAAAACTATTTTTTTTTAAAATATGGAGTACAAAAATAATGTCTTTCAATTTTTTTTAAAATACAAGTTTATCATTTATTTTTGCTGCAACATTTCGCTATAGAATGTCCCATTTTATTGTTTTTTGAATGCACATTTCCCAGAACCGCATGAGTTACAATTTGCAACATTTTCGTAATTAAATTCGGCATCGATAAGTGTAATTTTGCGATTATACTATTGTTATTGTAAGTAACAGTTATTAATAAAAAGAAATAGTTTAGATGTATACCACGTTATATTTTATATTGTCTATTAAAACCATGTATATTTATATTCAATTTCTATTTTTAATGAGTAAATTTTCATGTCATATAAATTTTTTGTTAAAAAGGAAATCATTTATATTTCTCTTATCAGATATGTGTTCTTCCTTTCTAAATTTTGATTATTATACTGTTAAAACTATTTTTTTTTTCAGTTTATAAGAGTAATATTTGTGAAGGCTAATAAACGTGTTAACACAATTTTTGTTTAGATACATGAAAATATACTCCGAAATGTCGATACATATACTGGCATTCGGTTTGCGGGACTGTATTGTTCGATTAATGGTCTGTTCGTCCTATCATGTCGGATGATTTTTTCGGTAACGGGACGAATTTCTTTGTTCAAGATCCAAAGTTTTTTGGTAACGGTCGGTCGTAAGGTTTTTTTGTAACTCTTTTTTTTCCCGATATTTTGCAAAAGTTAGAGCAATATGTAGGTTTTAAGAGTTTAAAAATGACCATGTGGACCTAAATAATAAATTGTTCATTATACATATATTTAACTTGATCTACAATCTTATTTATCTTGCATTTGCATGGGATCAATTTTATCGCATAATATAACAAACATACTAAATTGGTTTTTAAAAATTTTAACTTTTAAATTAATTCGCAAAATGGGTCGGGTTTGACCAACCTATTTATAAAACGGGTTTCGGGTTGATCTGCAAGGTCTGGTTTAGATTCTTTGTTCATGACAACTTTTTTTCGAGTTGGTTTCTAGGTGAATTGGGTCGATTTTTGCCAATGTATATTCATACTTCGTAAAAGATTGTTACGAGTCGTAATTTTGATAGAAATTAAAAACTTGATTTTTTGTTAAATATTTAGTATTTGTTATTGTTCGTCGCAAGGGCGCTTATTTCAACTCATTTTATACTTATTGTTACATCTAATATTAAAATCAGTAAATTCAATTGAAACTTTTTAAATAAATGCTCAAATAATACAATGTCTAGTTAAAATTACAACTATTACATTAACTATGTTTTTCGCCTATATTTTTTGAACACATGAGGAATTAATATTTTTTTCATTTTCCTTCTTTTATTTTTCCTTTTTACCCTATATATTGTTTCTTTTTTGTTGTAAAAGATTTTTTTATTTTTTCCTTTTTTTCCCTTTTTTTATTTTAATTTTTGAGGGTTTTGCTATATTTTTGTCACGTGGTAAATTCAAATTTTCTTTTAAATTTCCTTTAATTTTACTTTTTACCTTTTTTTTTCTTTTATATTGTTGTAATATTTCTATTTATTTTATTTCCTTTATTTTTCTTTCTTTCTATAATTTTTTTAAAGTTTTCTATATTACGATTTTTTTCCTTCTTTTTTCCCTTCTTTCTTTGTGGTGGTTTCTTTTCTTTTTTAGTTTTTTTCTAATAAAAATCTACTCACTGCTTTTTAGTAAAATGGCAATGAACGAATTAAAGACACGTGTGATTTTTATTCTTTTTTTTAATATGTAATGTGACGTTTCACTATTCTTTTCAAACTTTTTGGTTTAATGAGTTGTTTACCGAAGTAATTCTAAAGAGATCATAATAGAGAAATTACATGATCGATGTCTTTGTACTTACTTTTTTTATAATATTTTTTTGTACTTATAACATGGAATTGCAAAAAAGCATTCTTATTCTTTTTGTATGTTTTTCTTTTTGAATATTGCTTTGTCATAGTTAAAAGAAAATTATTTTTTTTAAGTTCCTTCTACTTCTGTTTTTATTTTCAGAACACAACATTTTCATCAATTCCGTTCATCTGCCAGGGAAAGATGGATATAGTATTTCAATTATTGTAAGACTTTAAAATTATTTTTTTCATTAAAATGTTTTAATCCTTTTGTTTATTGTTATTTTGATTACTTTTGTCGTTGTATACCTATGATTAATTCAACTTTTAAATCTGACGTCAAAAAAGTGACCGTGTATTGCACGGGCAACTACAAGTTACCTTAAGGACAAGCAATTCATGTTGGACGAAAAACGGTTTATTGTTTTAATAATAAGGGTTAAATTATAGATCCCCAACAAGCAAGGATTTTTATTTTTTTTTTTGATGGGGGTGGTAAGTAAATAACAAGATATAATAAGAAGAAGCAAGGGATATAATTCTATACTCACCTTATAACTTAATGTAACAAGCTCTGTCAGAATAAGTCATCATGGGCATATATGTACGTTCGTTTTTATTTGAATTTTTCAAATATGTAATTTTCCATAGTTCTTTGATATTCACTACATATTCCAAGATATTATATTTTTGAGTATGATTCTGGCATAGTTTTCTTCTCATACTGTGTGGAAGAGGAGGTGTAAAGTATTTAGATCATGGTTTGGATAAAAATTGAGGAAAAAGGAGGCGAGAGAATAGAAGGGAGGAAGCGAAGAAAGTGGGGGAAAATGAATTTATTTCTCTTCAAATCTTCTCTAATTTGAATGATTGTTTTTAATTAAAGGGGAGGGAAAATGATCCCTCTCTCTTCCTTCCGTACACAACATGTTTCCAAAATGGAGCTTGTTCTCCTTTTCTTTATTTCCTTCATTTAATTTATCCAACATAGTGTCAGTTCTCCCTTCCATTTGTTATCATTATAATCTTTATAATCAGTATCATGTCTGCAACTAAAAAATAAGGTACTACCTTATTCCATGTTAAGAAGAAAATTCAATTTTATGACATTCATTTTAAAAATAAGTAACAAAAAGACCAACATTTCTTTTTTTGAAAATGTGTGAAGGATAAATAAATTCTAGTGATCTAATCACTCTTGAAGGATTAGCTTTTGATTACAAAATAAAATAAACTTGTATTTGTATATAAGACTTCCATTCAAATAATAGAAGCGTCACAGGTTTAATTTTTTTTAGTTTAATCAAAGCTTAACTTGAATGTGAAAATTATGACGAAGTAAGGAGGAGTGGAAATAGAAAAACGAGGATGTTGATGCACTTGTTGAAGATTTTGCGTGAGAGCTTAGGGCATAAATAAGGGGTTTTGTAGGTGATGTGGAAGGTTGAAAAAAACTATTTATTGTTGGAATATTTTTAGGGGTTTGAAAGTTGAGAGACCGTAGATGAAGATGTTCTCCAAAATAAAATGTATGGTTCTCAAGGCCCATACAGCAAAGAGGATTTGCTTCTCAATGTTGATCCTCGAATTTGCTCTTTGGAAAGAGGAATTAAAGTAGCACCATAAGTGGTGTGTGGGCCCACACGTCTGTACAATTAATTTTTTTTTGCTTCAACAATAAACGACGAGTTTTTGGGTAATGGGTTGTGTTCCAACCAAACGCTCGTTTTAGGTGTGGGAAGCAAAAAAAATTGCAAGTAGCAGGTTCTTGTCAGCGCAGAGCTGCAGCCAATCGAGCAATGACAACGCGGCAGGGCCAGGCAATCAACCATAGATTTCATCTCTATTACTCAAAGATTATTATTTTTAAAATATAGATTTCGGCATTTCAAAAAAAAAAACAAAAATACACGGTATATTTTTTCTCCTCTTATAAATGACACTCTTTTGTATATTGAAAACACTTTCAAATTCCAAAATTAATTACTTGTTATTTTTCCGTCCAATTTTTGGTTCAGCTATCCTCCAATTAAGTAATTCATTATTTTTTTTTAATATTTTTCTGAAATATGAAATTTGATAATGTATGTTTTTGGTTGTTTAATAACATTGCTTTGTTCATTTTGGAATTATTTTTTTGATAATTGTTCTTGTTAGTTCTTGAATATTAAATTTTTTTTAATTCCAAAATCAATATTTCGATTATTTTGTAATTTTTTTAATTATTCATTTATTTCAAAACAGTAATTATATAAAATTTATAATTACGAGGTGGTATTTACTAAATTTATTTAATTACTAGTGAGTTAATTATGCAATTAATTACAAGATAGATATATTCAATATGTTTAATATTTTATAAATTGAAATGGGAAATAAGATTAAAGATGATGTAAATATGCTGAGGTATAAGGAAAAAAGTAGGAGGAGAAGTATTGAGAAATTTTTTTGCTTATTGTTTATGGAGGAAAAACTTTAGAAGAGGAAAAATTGATGGGAAAGAGAGAAAGTAGGAGAGAGAGTATGAGGAGAGAAAACTTCTCACATTATTGTGTGCTGAAGAGGCGTTTGATAGGTGGGAAATTTAGGTGTGAGGCTGTACAACTGGCCGTTTTTGAGCAGCTTGGATGTTTGAAAGGACAGGAGATGGTTTTGGCTCTTCAAGTGGTTCCATGTCATCCCATCCATCTTTGTCAGAATCATGCTCATCAAGTACATTCTCAACATCCCCCCAGCCATCAGTTGAGGTTGGGTATGCAGGGGTAACATGTATCTCCACATCGMWATATATATCGGTATCTGTGCAAAGAGGTGTCAGTGTTGCACTTGTAGCAGCAGCATCCACTGTAGTCATTAATAAAGTGAGTTACTAGTAGCACGGAAACATAGAATTTTGCACAGAATTTTAATACAGAGACGAGTCTTGGCCACAGAATTTTGCATAAAGCATAGAGCCATTGCATTTGATGTAATTAGGATACTTATGACTTATTTATTAGATATCCCCTTATCAGAGAGGAGACAACAGAGTATACAAGAGAAGTAGAGAACTAAAAGGTGAACATTTTAATYAATGAAAGATTAGGCCTTTCGCATAATAACAATTTAAGGTTTCAAACTCAAAAGATATCCAGAATAGTTTTACAATAGTAAGTTCATAAATATAGGACAGGTTTTAAAGCGGGAAGTTAGTACATAGTACCCAGACTCCCAGAGCAACTATTACATGGATGCTTACCAAAACAATCACATGGATAAGGGCAGCTTTATGGCCTTACAAAATTCATGAGGTAAGGGGTATAAAAAGGAAAGTGACTGTCCCTGTACAGCTATAATATTAAAATTCTAGACTCCAAACTAGTGAATAAAGTTCATATTGATACAAGTGGAATAAAGATTAAGCAATTTAGAATTCATTCAGGAAGATAATAGACGCACCTGAACTGGCATTAGAGCTAGTTGTAGGAAGTGGTGCACTAGGACCTTCAGAGGCAACTGGTGCCTGGTCAGAAGCTTTACTTTTTAATGACAAGTTGCTCATAGCCCATCTGTATGGTATAAAGTTTATTCAAAAATTCAATGTGTTTTAGAGTCAAGCYCATATAAACTGACACTAGAAACAAAGCTAAATGGCAATAGATTTTTAMTTTTTAAAAAACACAGTAGAAGAAATGAAATGAGGGGCACAAAAGACATAATATCCCAGCAAGTGTATGTACAATGTCTACAGAAATCAGCTGATTGTAAATGAACTTTGTACGCAATGGAACATGAGCAAACTTAATTTATAGAAAGAAATCATTCTCTCTTTTACTACAAGAACTTTAAATGCATCAGGCAGTGCTTTTGGTTACATTAAACAGACAATCAGTGGGTATTTATGAATCCCCATTAATTAAATTATGAGACGGGTTCAGATGTTAAAGCTTCCCTTATGTAGTATCTAAACCTAAAACATGGTTTTACATTCAACACATCATTAACATGAATTGCTAGCTGTTCACCCAGTGACAACCTGACAACAGGAACTAGTTTATGTTAAAAGTAGGGAAACACAGATTTCAACCAAACAGATTCCCTACTGAAGAAACATACCCCATACTTAATGTCTAGTGTTAACCACTACCACTGTTAATTATTCAACACAGTAACACACACCAACATATAGCAGAGGAAAACATATAGATATTCATATTCCAAAGAGATTGAAAGAAACATTTAAATTTACTCACCCAAGCAAGCTAGAATTTCCAGGGTACCAATGTTCACCATACTTGCATCTCCAGTATCACCCTGTCAAGTATTTAAAACATCAACCTCATCATAAACTGAACTAAGCTTGCGGAACTGACAATAATAATCTTAATTAATTCTCAAAAATCCAGGGCTAGTAGATAGAATGTCCAAATTCACAGTATGTCAAATTGATGAACAAAGTTTAGTGGAATCTGTAAGGGCTATCAATCACTCAATCAATCAGACCTTAATCCCATAAGTGGATCGGCTAACATGAACCAAACACGATTATTCCGAGAGGTCATTCACATGAATTTTCCTCCTCCACTCCCACGATCGAGAGTCTTATCCGCTTTGTAAATCCAACAGTTCAAATCCTTTTAACTCCCCCCACCAAGTCATTTTCGGTCTCCCTCTACCTCATTTAAAATCTCCCCTGATCCCACTTTTCCACTCCACACGCCGTGCCTCCTGAGGTCTCCATCTTTACATGCCCAAACCAACGCAAACAGAATCTGTAGGGGCTATCAGGAAGAAAAATTAATGTAACTTCAGTTTTTGCCTAATTTCCTTCAAGACCCTCTTTATCCCTTCACCTTAAATCTATTGAAAAGATAACAGCATTAGAATAGTCAATACTTAATTGACCAAACCCTATATTCATATCATGATGAACTATATGATAGGTATGACCTATGAAACAAACTTGCAACATAGGTATGAACTGACCCAAAAATTAGAAAATCCAATGACCTAGAAATGACATGCCACAATATCCATCCAATTTGATATTGTTTTGACTCAATCAATAAAGCCTTAGTCCCATAAGTGGGGTTGGCTAAATGAAATCATTCACTAAGTAATAGCACAATCTGCAGCCAACTACTTTGCTCATGTAAAACATTATAACCTCTTCGAACAGAGAGTTCTAATACACTTACAGGTCACTAAAATTCTTCGAAGCCATCTACATCCTTATCCACATAGCCTTCCTAGTCATCATGCCAGAAAATCCATTCTATGATTTCATCCCATAAACACTAATTGTTAGCTTAACCAACATTCTGGTGTCATCTTTAGTCATAAAAATTATATACTCCTATTGGCACCTATGTGCCCAAATACCCAATCCATTAAACCTTGGAGGAGTACTTATGGGCCACATCTTCACCCACTGAGAGCATCTATTGAGTTTTGAGAATAACCTGCTGGTCTGCTTTGCCATATTATCAATGAAAGGAAAAGGTGAAATTGAGTTGCAGGTGGTTCAGAGGAGAGTAATCAAGGCAAAAAGAAAATTAGAGCAGAGAAGAAACCTTCCTTTCCCTACACATAATTCCTTAGCCCCATTCCTAATGCTGCTTACTTATCAGTATTAGGAGAAATAGGTCAATATGGAGGAAATAGGTCTATATGGTTGAACTTGTGGTTTCTGAACCCATAAATGACCTCAAACAACAACCAAAATTTGGAAAAAGATTAACAGATTTGGTTTCCAGCCCGCACCTACATTGACTACAAAGTCATCTATAAAACAGGGAAAACTGGAGCCAAAATGCAAATAAACATCCCCTCGACCCCACTCACCCCCAAAAAAAATAAATAAAAGAAAAGACAAAAGAATGCATACCTTCTCATTATACTGCTTCACAATATTCAAAAATTGATCAACGGCTTGAAATGACTTCGATCGAACGTCACTAGATATAAGAAAAAAAGTCAATCAATGCAGCCAAGCAAAGAACAATCTGCCAACAATAGCTAAAATACAACAAAAACTGATGGAATGTATGTGCATAGGTATATATTGTTTATTTCAGTATTTGTATGTACAACAAATGACTTAATGCCTATTAACATATTTGATACGACACAGAAGTAGGAAAGTATGTATGCACTCAAATGTACTCCCCCTTTTTCTTTTCTTTTTTTCTTTGTTCCACATGTTTTTAACAATTTCCAATGTACTCCTTTGACCCCTAAATCACTAATATCTTCAATCGGGAGATGGAAAAATTTAAAAAGAACTTTGACAAGAGATAATAATTTCACTTTTTTTGCAAACAAGTGAAAATAACTAAAAAAAAAAAATTAGAGGGGGGGGGATTGATTTTTTCTTTTTCAAGGTCAAATGTTGAACTTAGATTTTTGTCATAATACCAAGAAAAATAATAAAAATTGTTAACCCCCTTGGTTCCATTTGTTCTTCCCTTTTGACTTTGCAAGTTATACAGCACACCTATTGACCATTAATATTTTTGACATAAAAGTAAAGTTTACAATGATAATATATTAATAAACTACTTGTTAGAAAATAAATAATACCACGCATTATAATGCTTTATACTGGAAAACTATTGAATATCTCCATCTTATTAATTACTGGATAGTAGCCAAGATACAAAGTTGGTATCATGAAAGAACTGTTTAACGCAAATTCTAATAACATATACCTTATATCCATGATTTCTTAAACTGTGTTCGCAGAGAAATTCAATATAATGAACTCCACCCCACCCACCAAATGACGCACAAGAATACAAGATACTAAGATAGCATGGAAAACAAAATTAAAGGCTTCTGCATAATTCATCAGACATACAACATTTTTGCTTGATAGGTCTATTCTAGAATTCAATCTCTCTAAAGTCTATAATTCTTTGCCGTCCTATTAAATGATTTGATGATTGATTTATTACTCATTAATTACAACTGCAATGGGTTCTGAAACTTCACTAGATCTCTTTCTAAGAAGCTCGTCAGCACTAAGAGGATTCTCGTCTCCATATCCAATGGCGACATCATGTGAAAATGTACGATGCTCAAAATTATATGACAGCAAGTACCATGTGAGTATTTATGTCATGTGAAGCCGAACAAAAGGTACAAACCTAACTCTGTAATTTCTATAGATGTATAGTAGATCAGTGATAGGTGGTCGGTATTGGGTTGCCTATTCATTATAAGCAAGTAGTTCGAACTTTTATTAAAGAAATTTAAATTCAAGATAATATATTAAGTTATTCAAGCTTTGCAAGAAGGATAGAATTGTAAGCTGCATATTACTATCCATAAGTCACAAAAATCAGCGAAAATTAGCAGACTTGTAACTAATTTGAAACTGCTAAAATCAGAAATACGTTGCATCTACAAAAAAGCCAAAGATATAAGTCCAAAGCGAGGAGACCTGTCAGGATCTATAGTGAGCACCACAACATTTGGCAGAATCCTGGTTGCAATCTCTGTGATATCATAATAGGAACTTGTGGCACAGAGAGCCATTAAACCTGCCAAAACAGGGAAAATTAAAATTAAAATAAAAAAGACAGGAAAATCTTAACAAAGATACAGAGATAAAGTCGGTGTAWAACTTGACTCTGAGTACCTGCTCCTCGAGCTGGGGGGAATGTATCACGTAATGCACGAGCTGTAAAAGCATTTATGAGGACCCTCTTCCTTGTCTTAAAAACCAAATAAATAGATAAATTAAAATTAAATTAGAAAAACAAATAAATTAGATTTTCCCTAAAAAAACTTCGTCCAAACAAAATTCAAATCTGAAGCCATAACTGTAAAGGTCATTGGTTGTTAACAAATAGGCAGATCATTTAAAAAGAAAAAAGAAAAAAAAAAGAGCAAATGTTCTTAAATGAGAAGTGAAAAGTAATATAATTTACATTAAAGACATCAATAGATCAATAAAATACACCTCAATGAAATAAGATGTCCAACTCAGAAGATATCTGAGATGGCCAACTGCTATTTTGCCAACATCATGCAAATTTAACCCTACCAAAGTCATAATTGAAGCAATGGAAAGGCTTCTGTGACGGACCACAGTAGTCCAGAGATGTCCAGAGATGGCAGAGAAAAGCACTAGTTTTTTTTATAAAAGCAATTGCCAAACAAATAAGCACCTAATTATCCTAGACACTATGTCAGTAAATCAGTAATGCTTTGATGCCTTTAACTAACCTGGAAACCTAACAATGTAATCCTAACCAATGGTTTTATAAACTATGAAAAAACAATCAACCAATAAAAACACAACAAAAATATCAACCAGAACCGGTGTTACTTGAGTCTTGAGCTCCAAAATCTATTTAGGTACCCAGGAAACTACTACACTAGAAAGGTAAGGAAGCGCAAGAAAGGCGGGACCATGAAGGGAATACAAGATTAAATTCTTACTCCTTCATTGAGATAGTTCGCTATATTTCCCAGTAATATAGTAGTATTTGTTCTAATTGCAGGCTCTTCATCAACCTGCAAAGCTTACAAGCATAAAAGTCAGACTCCAATTGAGAGGAAAAAAAGGCGCATCATAAGAAAAGGCAATTAAAATAACTTAAATGAAAGAGCTCATCAATGACCAAAAAAAATTTAAAAGAACAAGACATGAAGGCAAAAATTATATTATTGCCCATTTGGTACGTAATCATTTATGCATGGGATTAATGGAACGGATTTGTATGTACTCGTGCAAATAAGATTGTCAAAGTAATGTCCGACACGA
>SNQN01013963.1:0-11768 GCA_008642245.1 Bassia scoparia | reverse complement strand
AAATTTGTATATGTAAAATAATTTTGTGATTTATTGTAAAGTTTTCAAGTATATTGTTTTAATTTGCTGGATTTTTATACTTGTTGAAAAGTTGTCAGAGAACTCTCTGACAGCTTTTTTTTTTTAAATTTGTATAATACATTTACCGACCGCTAAAACGGTTGGTAAAAGTCAAAGGTTGACTTTACCGACCGCTAAACGGTCGGTAAGGTCAAAGGTTGACTTTTACCGACCGTTTTAGCGGTCGGTAAATGTATTATACAAATTAATTCCACATTTTAATGGGTTGTTTCCGACCGCTAAACGGTCGCAAATATGTAAAATTGCCGACCGTTTAGCGGTCGGTAATTTCCGTCCGTTATAAACCGTCGGAGATCATCGTCCGTTCTTAGTGTCGGTCGATAATAACGGTCGGTAAAATATTACCGACCGTTTAACGGTCGGTAAAGCCTTATTTACCGACCAAATGATTACCGACCGTCAGCGGTCGGTAACCGATTTACCGACCGCTTCCGCGTTTTTACCGACCGTTTTTGATTTATTTTGGACGGTCGGTAATGGCTTATTTTCTTGTTGTGCTAATTATAAAACCAAAAGAATTTCCGTCTCTAAATTTAGGGACGGATTTGGAATTTCCGTCCCTAAATTTAGTGACGGATTTGGAATTTCCGTCTCTAAATTTCCGTCCCTAATTTAGGGACGGATTCCACAGTTCCGTCGCTAAGTTCAATTAGCGACGAGGATTTTAGGGACGGACAGAATCCGTCCCTAAATCCGTCGCTATGTTAAATTAGCGACGGATTTTTGGAATTTAGCGACGGATTCGGTCCGTCGCTAAAATGAGTTTTTTTGTAGTGATATACCATTAGAAAATGGAAAATACTACTACTATTATACCATTGTAAAGTAATTACTAGTATTTTTTTGCACGTTTGCGTGCATGTCAAACTAACGTATTTGTAGTAAACATCAATTAGTTATTTTTTCGTGTTACAAACATTAGTACTCCGTATTAAATTTAATTTTATTTGTTATTACATCTTTAATCAATGTTGTGTTTGTAATTTGTTTGTAAACAAATTTCAAAAATATTACTGAAAGTGAGATGTATAGAACGGAGGAAAACTTTTGCTTAAATAAAGTGGAAAAAAATTGTGTATAGTTTTGATAAAGTAGAAAAGTTTGATTAACATAATAAAGAGTATGATACTAAATGATAATCAACTTATAGTTAGGTTAAAATATTAAGTATTAGTAAAATTCATGTTAAATTTTTCGTTTTCCCTCTATTAATTAATTTACGTTGTCCAACTAATTTTTACTCAATTTTTCATGCACAATTCATTTCTAACATGTCTAGTATAAAACAATAATTCAACTTCATTGAACATTTAATTGAAATTTCAAAATTTTATTTCATCTTCAATATATATGGCAAGAATTAGAAAATTGCATTTAATATGGCGATGGATTTTTAATTTTAATTTTATTTTTATAAAAGGGACTTTTAATTTCATTAAGGGTATAATTGTATTTTTGAAGGGAGACACCATCTTCCTCCCCCCTTCACTTATATAATAGAGATTACGGAGTAGTAAAATTCATGTTAATTTTTTTCGTTTTTCCTCTATTATTTAAGTTATATTGTCCAACTAATTTTTACTCAATTTTTCATGCACAATTCATTTCTAACATGTCTAGTATAAAACAATAATTCAACTTCATTGAACATTTAATTGAAATTTCAAAATTTTATTTTATCTTCAATATATTTGGCAAGAATTAGAAAATTGCATTAAATATGGCAATGGACCTTTAATTTTATTTTTATTTTTATAGAAGGGACATTTAATTTCATTAATGGTATAATTGTATTTTTGACGGGGACACCATTTTCCTCCCCCTTCACTTATATAATAGAGATTTAAAATTATAGATATCGGTGGAAATCTAAAACTATAGCTAAAATAGACCATTGTTGACATCATCAAAGTACATGTGTAAATATCTCAAACAAAATATTTTTCCCTCCAAAATTACTTAATTTTTGACATCATTTTTAAAGTTTTTTTTAAAAAAGTCTTTAATTATTTATTTTTCCAAAATATTATTAATTTCTATTATATATACTTTATTTAATGAGGTTAATAAACTAAATAATTCATCAACATATTAGTCATATTACATGTCACATTTTTCATCTAATTTTCAATTATCAAATTTAATTTTCCTATTTCTCAGCTACCATGTTGAAGATAATTGTTTTCTACTATTATATTCCAACAATATTTAACTTTTAACAAATTTTATCTGTCAAAAGTCAAAATCGTGCATTATACGGGACTACTTCTAGTTTCTACATATAAAATATAGATATGGACAATTTTGTCATTGATTGACATTTTTGGTAAGTTCAAACTTCAAAGCAAACTATGACACGCCATGTTAAAATAAAGGTATAAGACACTACGAGCTACGACGTAAACTTGAAAATTGGCACGCAGGTTCAGATTTCCGAATTTAGATCATGACTAAGGCTAGTTAGCTAACTTATAAACGATTAAAAAATACAACATATAATTATTGGATTATTTTTATGTAACAAAAACTAACAAGTGCCTTGATCTAATGCGTTAGATAAAATCGTCCTTAAAAGTAAACTTGCATTTCTGAGACGTTTATTCTTTTCCGTTTAGTTTTAAAAGAAAGTGTTTAGCTATGTACAATAATACTATTGTTCACTAATGACTTATTTGGTTGCCAAAATAAAATGGGAAGTAGAAATTCATGGGAATTGATAAACATGATATCCAGGGGCTCTTGCAAGAGGACGAGTCACGGGGTCTTCCAAGGGAACTAGGTGGCAAGTACAGGGAGCTGATGCATTGGCTAAGACTATGCTTAAAGGACATGGAGACTTGGATAATTTTTGGGTGTCACTACTGCTCTGTTAGGGATATGAACTGTCTAATTAACAGTAATATTAGCTTATCTTATGATGAACTATGTAGCTTAGCTATTTGAGCAAGCTGGTTGCTTGTTAGATAACTTATTTTGGACATTTGGCATGTATGATTGCTTGGTCTAGCCTAGCCCGAGCTGGGTTACTCCTATTAATATTATTGCCCCATTGACTCAAAAAAAGATAACATGATATAAGTTTGGTGTGATACCAAAAGACAACAATGGAGGAAGTTGGAATTCATTGGATATTTTCATTTCCACAAAAGCATAAAGAATTTAGATTACCGAAATCCCCCTTGTTCAATCTAATTTCATGGGAATTTTAGCTTCCCATTGTGATAACCAAACAATTTTAAGTAAATAAAGAATAAGTGGACAATATGAAAGATGTCCTTCATTTCATTACCAAAATGAACTTGGGTTACGTTGCGTAAAATAACAAATTTTCAAAACAAATCTTTTAAAATCAAATTAAAAAATTGCGAAAGAGAAACCTTTAAATACGTTTCTTACGACAACAAACCAAAAATGAAAACAAATTGTAACAAAAAAAAAGCCCAATGATGTCACTGAAGGGTTTGACTGATTTTTAACCTATTAATTTGACTCCCTAATTTCACACTCCTTTTCTTATAGACACTCCTTCCCTTTCTCCCTTGCACCATCTCACCTCCTCACTACCTCAAACCACCTTGCACCATCTCTCATTGTCTCGTCAACCCCTCACACGCACCCGCACCGCCCTCACCCTACATACGACTGCACCAACTGAACCACCACACATGAAAAAAATAAACCCTACCTAACCAACACGATTTGAATCGCACAACCCACCCGAAAAACACCCACCACCCTTACCTCACCTACACCCACCACCGCACCAACACCCAAATGTGATCTAGTCGTCTGTTTTAATCACCATCAAACACTACTCTTCACTCTCGATTTTAGGTGATTAAGGTTTACTTTGGATTATTAATTGATGGTGGAAATGACGGTGGTTTGGGTTTCATTTCGAGTTGTAGTGGTGGTTTCAGTTTGATTTCGTGTGGTGATGGGAGCGGTGGTGCGATGCGCAGCAGTGTATGAATTGGGCAATGGGTGGAGAGAGAAAGGGGGATTGAGCTTGGTGTGTGGTGCGGTGGTGGAAGTGAGTAGGTTGAAGGTTGAAGGTTGAAGATGAAGGAAGGAAGAGATTGCACTAGTAGAAAAAAAAAACAAATTTGCTGCATATTTAGGGCCTGTTTACTTAAACTGAACAAAACTGAACTGAACTGAATTTTGGGCCTAAATAAAAATTTGAGACACTTATTTGCTGCATCTATATTTTGAACCGCAGCAAACAAGTTATTAAATGACATTTGCTGCATTTTACTACAATCCGCGGCAAATAATAATGGGAAGTAAAAATTTAAGCACCCAAAATATGTTACTCCGTATTTTTCATTTCATTTTGAAACTCCCTCCTACACATTAGTCATTACCAAATCAAGACTTACTTCCTATCAAAAAAGAAAGCCATGACATCACCCCTCCCACTTAACCCTAAACAACTCAACTCTTCCTACTGAAACTACCACCTTCGAACACCATTATTGCTACTCCTCTCAACGCACTGCCATGACCACTGCTTCCCCTCTCATCCTCCATCGCCGCTTCTCAACTACCATTGGTACTCACCGCTTCAAAGCAATCATCGCGGCGCGAATTCGTTCCTTTCATTTCACCACAACCATCACTTCTCCTCTCATCTCCTCATAGCCACCGTCGAATTACTACCACAACCACCGCACTAATTCAGATTATCTCATGTATATTCATTTACTTAATGCAATTTGTGATTTGGATTGTTTTTAATTTCTAAATTTTAATAATTTCAATACCTGCTTTAGTTTTAGCCCAATTTCTGAATTTAGTCATTAGCTCAATTTTTGAATTTTTACTTGGTTTAATGATGAATCCTCGATGGCGTTTTCTTGTTTGGTGGTGGTTTCGATTTTAGTATCAGGTGAAGTTGAATGATGTGAATTAATTCCTCTTTCTTTCATGCGTTAATGGGTGGTTCTAGATATTAGCTGATTGTTTTGTTTTGGCTTGTTTGATTGTCATGTTGAGCTTGTTTGGTCGAATTTCAGGTGTTGTTCGAATTTCTTTGTGTTTTTTTTTCTAAAAAACCTCTTGAAATGCTCTTTAGTGTTTGTGGAATTGGGAGTGAATTATTACGGTATAAATAGGGGGGAAAATGTGAAATAGTGAGTCATCAAAGGGAAAAATATCTGTCAAAACACTTGTGATGCATGTCAGGTTTTTTTAGATCGATCAGGTTTTTTTATTACAATAATTTTTTTTAGTTTTTGTTTTTTTTTCGCAAGACACGTTTTAAAAGGTTTGTTTTAGCAACTTTTTGGTTTTGAAAGATTTGTTTTGACAATAAAAAAAACCCTTTCTTTTAATATCCTCTTTGCAACTGTTACAACTAGGGTATTTAAATTGCATCTTTACCGAAGTTGAGTATATCGGTTTAAACTTAACTCAATAAAATCTACTTCATACATTTTGTTATGCCAACCACACTACTATGGTTTTTAAATTTTTTTTTTAACAAATCACAATTCGAAAATATATAGAGTTATTATCACTAAATAAAAATTAATATTAATCTAGAAAAGAATACCATGGGTTTTAAATTAGTTTTGTGTTAATCTGCTTTATTATATAAAACTCCGACATCTCTTCATTTGATAGAATATGGGTTAACATTATTTTTTATTCTTTTATTTTTTTTGCACAAAAAACCAAAAGGTTAAATTTTATGGAATAGCACCGACAAACACTTCAGGTGGTATCATGTTTGCATTTGGGTTAAAGTTTTTTGGATCATTACTCCGACTTGGTGCTAATCCGGCCCTTTGGTTGCACATTTGATCTATAAATAGTGTATTAGTTTGTGTATTCAATGAACAATTAGTTGAATCTTTGATTCCTTTTAATTTCCGTTTTTAGCTATTTACTTACCCCTAAACCAATTAATGTGAAACGCTACTTATGCAACAAATTACATTAATTATGGAACAATCGACTCTAATCACTCCACATAGCAAGAACCTTAAGAGATTCAGTCTGTTGTCATTCAATTCCCGCCAGATTAGACCACTTAAACCCGCAAACCTATGTCAAAAGATAACTAATATTAGTTTAAGAACATACGGGGAGCAAAAGGTCAGCCAGAGATTCAAGTATACAACCAAAAAGATTTTAACATAAACATTTTGCGCACGTATATCTCTTACAAATATGTTCTTATCCCGGCTCGTCTTCATACTCATGGGCGATGAGACTAAGTTAGAGAACTATCACACTCCACAAGTAACTAGTCTGCATTAATGTAACAACAAACAAACAATTAAGTCGAAAATAAGAGCATCTCCAGTGGTTCATTTAAAGGACCTGCTTGCAATTAAATTAAATTTTTAAAATTGTAGTTCACCGTTGGAAAAGGAAGCATGCTGCTTGTTTACAAGCAGATACTGCTCAAACAAGCACGGCTGCTTGAAATAGCTTTCTTTCTCATATTGTGATATGTGTTAATTAAGTTAATTTATTTTTAATATTTTATTTTATGTGATTAGATGCAAGCTACAAAACAAAGTAGTTTATTATTAGTGCACCTTGTAGCTTGAAACAATTGTAACTTGAAAAAAGAATAAATCAGGGTAAGCTACGAGGCATTGTAGCTTACCATTGAAGATGCCCTAAGGAGATGAAGGGGATGGGTAACACTTACAGACATAGAAAAAGCACAAAAAGGAAAGGAAGAAGAGGTTGAAGTAATAAAGCATTGTTGAAGAAGAGGTTAGTGGGTAGCAGATGAAGTGGAAATGAGTGATGGCAAAAGAGAAAAAAACACAAAGAAGAAAAGGGCATTAAGGTAAATATCATTTAAGATATTCTCACATTTATGGCAAAGAAGGATTTATCTATCATGTGAACAATATATATTTTGCATTTCATTACGAACAAAAACTTTACCATGATCGTCCAAAAAACGCCCACTACTACGGATGAATGTGACTCATTAGTTTTATTTTATTTTATCTTTTTTTCTAACAAAATATTTATTAAATCTCCTTAAATATTTCAATATTTGTTTTTGTTTTGAGGTTGCCTAATATTTATTTTTCAAATAAGAAAAGATTCATTTGCAATCAAAACAAAAGTATATATTGATATATTTAAGGAGATTTGATAAATATTTTATTAGAAAAAAAAAGATAAAATAAAATAAAACTAATGGCTCACATTCATCCGTAATGATGAGCGTTTTTTGGATGACCGTCATAAAGTCATCCCATTATGAAGTACTTGAACTTCAATTTTTAGAATTATAATATTATGACTCTTACTTGATATTACTTTATTAACAAATCTTTGTGTCTTAATCATTAACCTCTCAAGCTTGAGTAAAATATATATATAGAAATAATTTATTAGGGTCTTTTAATTATTAATCGTTTCCTTATAAGTGGTGAATGTAGAGCGAGGATTGATACTTATTATTAGTTGTGTAGACTTTTTAATCATGAAAAGGAAGGAGTATAGTTTGATGTACAATAGGTTTGATGAGGATTCAGATTCCCTAGAGTTTCCAAAGAACTCTATGGGTAGATTTTCATACATTTAATTCATTTTGTTTCCTTTTCATTTGTAGGGTCTCACTCATTGTATTTAATGACAACCATTAGATTTTTTTTCAATGGTACAGATTTAGGAAAATCTACCCCTAGAGTTCTTGAGAACTCTAGTGGATCCCAATCCGTTTGATGATGGTGGTTGACTTAGGACCGAGTTTGTCAAGGCGGGTCAACAAGTTAATTGGGTTCATTCTCTCAAGAGCATCTCGCTTGCAATGACAGTGATAAGATAAGGTGTCCAAGTAGTTATTGTAAGAATAAAAGTTTTTTTGGATGTGGGCAAAGTGCAATTGTACAATAAGGGTTACTTCGACATACTTTAATTGGCTATCTATGTCATGGAGTACAAATACTCCTTCTATGGCACATGGACTCCTTTCGTTATTTCTCAACTGTCACAACGATTGGATGATCTGAGTCCGAGCGGGCTAGAGTAGAGTTACAAAGGGAGCATATCAACTTGGACCAGGAGCACCTAACGATGGAGCAAAAACGTTTACAGACACTACACGTTCAAGAAGAGTACATTGTAGAGATAATGAAGGCTGCCCAGCCTGGAATTCTGGATCATAATAGTCAGATGCTCAACCAAATCAATGCAACAATTCTTTCCCTTTCACTCCACCTAGTGATGACCCTCGTGACCCTCCAAGCGCGGTGGTGGATCGGCACCATGTGCCACATAGGCTGTTTATCAATATATCGCATGTGAAAATAGGAACCACCATGGGTGAAGATCGGTAATCCTTTTTTTCAATTTTTTTAAAAAAGGATTAATGAAAAATATTAAAAATATTCCACTTAGTAAACTTAATTTTTAAAATTTTAAATTTTTTAATTAAAAATAGCGACCGTTAATGGTRAGTAAATTCCTTATTTTTGTGTCAATTGTCAGTATCTAACAACCATTTAATATGGTTGGTACATTTCGTCTGTACTGCAAAATAATTGGTATTAACGGTTTGTGAATTTTACTGATCACGAATGATCAGTAATTTCMTATTTACCGTTAAAWACAACAAGAATCCGCGTTATTAACTATGAATTTTATCGATCGCCACTAAAATAATCAATAAAATTAAAACTTCCYATAATAACTGACTGTATTTTGAAATTTACCGACCATTCAAAATTGCGGTCGGTAATAACTGARCGTGTTTAAAATATACCGACCACCTTTTGTTCATTACCGACTTTATTTAGARGATRGGTAAATGTGTTATGGAAAAAATTGAAACAGACCAACCGGCTAAGATAAATTACACACCTACTTTTCATTTCACTCATCCAATCACCCACTCTCTCCTCATTTCACTCATCCAAATATCGTATCACTCTCTCTCTCTCTCTCTCTCTCGCTCTCTTTCTCCCCTCATTTTCCTCTAAACTCACATTTCTACTCCTTTCTCCTCATTTTCCCTCAACTCACATTTCTACTCCTCTCCTCCCTCAGTTCCCTCATCTCCTAATTTATACGAGCGACGCGCCACATACCCCTGCAAGCACCATGAGAGACACGCCACCCCCGCGACTAGGGTTGTTAATGAGCCGAGTCGAGACTGAGCTTTACTAGACTCGGCTCGAGCTCGTGAGCCTGGGCTTAAAGCTCGCCGAGCCTTAAATTTTGAGCTCGGATCGAGCTCGTTAGCTTGAAATAGGGGCTCGGCTTGAGGATCAGGCTCGAGCTCAAAGCTCGGGATCATTTAAAGAATCAGTGAAGGACTCGATTAATGGCTCGTTTATAAACTCGTGTAAAAGCTTGTTTAACTAGTTCTCAATGATTTTAACTTCTAAATCTTTTAATTTTCAAGTTTCAACTTRCAATTTCCAACAAATTATTCTACCAAATCCAGGTAAATATCAAACATAAAGCCAAATTTCATACTCTTGCAAATATTTCATCACACACTTACAAAGTCTAAAATTAAACAATTTAAACCAAATAAGATTCACACACAAGTAATCTTTGTTTATGGGCTTAGGATTGCTTTAGTTAATGTGAAAGATTTGTTTTTTTAAAAACAAATAATATTAATACTATTAAAGTGTGAAATATATAAAATAATTGTATTATTTATAATAAGTATATTATTCGAGCCGGCTCACGAGCTTTCGAGTCGAGCCTAGCATAGCTTTTGTATCGGCTCGTTTATTCACGAGCCGAGCCCCATCAAGTCGACCTCGAGCAGCTCACGAGTAGGCTCAGCTCAATAAAAGCCCTACTCGCGACCACTATGAGCGATGTGTCACCCATGCGAACACCACAAGCACCTTTGACCACCCTGAATCACTCTCTCTCTCTCTCTCTCTCCTTATTTCCTGATTTTTTTTCAAATTCTTGTTTTTTAGATTTTAGATCTAGGGTTTTCAAAATTTTGGGGGTTTGGTGAAAAATTTGGTTCGAAATTTCGTAATTTTTGGGTAAATTCTGTTCAAAATCTTGAAAGGTTTTTTAGGTGAAATTTGATTCGAAATTGGGGGTTTCTTTTAGATTTTATTTGAGTCTTTTTATTTTCGATTTTGGGGTTAATTTTTCTTTCTTTTTCTTCTTATTTTCACTATCTCTCCTTACCCTCTTCATCTTCCTTTTTTTAACGACCACTGAGGTGTGATAGCAGGACCGACACGACAGTATCGCCGGCAATTAAGGTAGAAGAATCGACGGCTTGACATTAGCATCGACTTCGCCACAAGACTGGCGACGAGTGCAGGTAGGTTAGGTTTTTCGTCCTTTTATTTTTTAATTTTTTTAGTTGAATTTGATTTTTTTTATTTTGGAATTTTTTCAGATTTGTTTTTTATTTCAATTTTTGTGGTTTTTGAAATCTGAGTATGATTTTTCAAGAATTTCAGTTTTTTTTCCACTTTTTTCCAGTTTTTTCATTTATTTTTTGGTTTTTACTTTCTTTTTTTTTTTGTTTTGGTTTTCTTTAGTGATTTTCGTTTTCTCTATTTGACTTTTTCTATTTTCAATCTTATAACGTTATAATATCTTGTTTTGATTTCTAATTTGATTCTTTGTTCGAAGAACATGTTTGTTTTATAAGTTATTTAATTGTTTGGAGAACAACAAATGATTTGYTTTAGGATTTTASATTATGTTTCAATATTGTAGATCTAGATATTTGTAGTTGTAAAAGTGTTCAATTTATTTTTCTTAGAGAATATATTATTTATTTGTATATGGAAATTTTATATTTTATGATTTGGTGCGAATGTTGAAATGAACCAGCGTGTTTTATGGACATGCTGGCTGTTTTTTTTTAAACTTGTTTATTGACCGTTTGACGGTCGATAATTATCGATCGTATTTGTAGTGGTTGGTAATGTGGTAAATTACCAACCAATAACGGTCGGTAAAAATATAAAATTTACCGACCATTAACGGTCGGTAAAACTTGATTTAGCGTCCATAATAGTACCGATCGTCATTTTCCGACCGTTAGCAGTTGGTAAATGCGCATTTTTACATTTTACCGATCGTTTTTTATTTGTTTGACAGTCGGTAAAAGTTTGTTTTTTTTGTTGTGAAAGGGTTTGCCGATGACCACCCTTTACATACCATTAAAAATCGATAAATAATTTACCGCCCATTTTTGCGTTTTTGCTTAGCYTTTTTTATGGTCGATTAAGGTTTATTTTCTTGTTGTGATTTGAGGAGAAAGATTGATTCGTTACAGCTTTGGAAGTCATTGTTGAAAAGCAGTTTAGGTTGCTATGTAGAGGATCGGTGGGTCTGTACAACCACTACTACAAAAATGGGCTAAATCACCATATTTATGAGATCGGTGGGTCTGTATAACCACTAGTCTCTTTGATTACTATAAGAAACTGTAAAAAAAAAAAAAACCGATCTCTTTACGTAATTTTAAAAAATACTTAAATTCTTTACCTAAGAGCCTTGTCACCCAGAGATCGGTTGTTTTGCGGTCTCTTTGGCCTTTTTTGTAGTATTGAACATTAAGTACTAACAACATACTAACGGTGTTTGATATAATGGGTGAATTTTATACAATTTCTATCGAGGGTTTAATACAATAAATCAAGTTGCTGGTTATTGACAAATAAGAGAAACTTAAGAAGGGTTATGTGCATATTTGTCATTAGGATTTT
>SNQN01013959.1:0-11777 GCA_008642245.1 Bassia scoparia | reverse complement strand
GGAAAGTGATCCTTTTTAGTGGCCAAATTAAGGTGCCTGAAGTCAATACACATGCGCCATCCTGTCACAATTCTAGTGGGAATCAATTCATTTTTTTTTATCATTTTTCACTACAGTGGTCCCGCCCTTCTTAGGCACAACTTGAACGGGACTCACCCACTTAGAATCAGAAATGGGGTAAATAATACCTGCATCAAGTAATTTCATTACCTCTTTCTTCACCACCTCTTGCATATTCGGATTCAAGCTCCGCTGGACTTGAATGCAAAGGCAATGGCCTTCTTCCAGATGAATCCAGTGCATACAAAAATCTGGACTAATACCCTTAAGATCATCAATGCTGTACCCAAGAGCTTTTCTATGGAAACGCAAGACATCTAACAACTTTTTAAGCTGCTCATCATTAAGTGCAGCATTGACAATCACAGGGTCAATCTCTTTATCATCCAAGAACACATATTTCAGATTAGAGGGGAGGGGTTTCAGTTCAGGCTTTGTTACCTCAGAAGCTGTGCCACTGGGGAGCGACATCAGCTTAGTCTTTCGGCTCTCCTCCCTGCCATCTAGTACATCGACTAGAGCATCAACTATGAGGTCTCCTTCACCTGTAAGAGACTCAACACACAAAATTCCCTCCAAAAGATCTCTATAAGGAGATCGAGGAACGTTATCCTGAACAACAAAATCAGATATATCGATACTACAACAGAAAGCTTCTAACATGGGACTCTTAAGTGCACTAGAGAGATTAAAAACCACTTTGTCATCCCCAACAGTCAAAGTAAGCCTTCCATTCTWCACATCTATGATCGCCCCTGCCATATGAAGGAAGGGTCGACCTAAGATGATCGGAAAATGGGCATCCTCATCCATGTCAAGTACAACAAAGTCTACAGGAATGTAAAACTTACCCACACGAACAGGGACATCCTCTAAAATACCCATGGGATATTTTACAGAACGATCAGCCATCTGCAGAGTTATACTAGTGCATTTAAGATCCCCCATATTAAGTTTATTGCAGATTGACAAAGGCATAACACTGACACTAGCACCTAAATCACACAATGCCTTGTCAATATGCAAAGACCCTATATCACATGGAATAGAAAATCTTCCAGGATCTTTCAGCTTTGGTGGAGAATTATTTTGAATTATAGCACTGCACTATTCAGTAAAAGCAACAGTCTCCACCGCATTAAACTCCCTCTTTTTAGTCAACATGTCTTTCAAAATTTAGCATAAGAGGGAACTTGAGTTACTAATTCAATGAAAAGAACAGTTACCTGCAGATTTCTTACCACATCAAGGAACTTGCTGAACTGCTGGTCCTGCTTTTTCTTGGCTACTCTAGCTGGAAAGGGCAGCTGAATAGGGGGCACCACAATAGGAGGCGTTTTCGCTGCCTCCTCCTCCTTATCAGCATTTGCATCAACTTCTTTGCCTTCTTCTCCATCTCCTTCTTTCTCAGCATCTACAACAGCTTCCTTAGATGCACTGTCAGGGCCATCAGCAGCTGAGGGCATGGGTGGACCTACGTAACTAGTGCCACTGCGAAGGGTGATCGCATTGACAGTATCCTTCGGCTGTTGCGGTTGTGAAGGAAGGGCACCCTGCTGCCTTTGTGCATTAAATGCAGCCAACTACGCCATTTGAGTATCCAATTGCTTATTATGTGTGACTAAGGATTGAATATCTCGTTGGACTTGCATCTGATCCTTTTGCATTTGAAGCATCATGTTCTTCAGCTCAGTTAAGACTNACCTGCAGATTTCTTACCACATCAAGGAACTTGCTGAACTGCTGGTCCTGCTTTTTCTTGGCTACTCTAGCTGGAAAGGGCAGCTGAATAGGGGGCACCACAATAGGAGGCGTTTTCGCTGCCTCCTCCTCCTTATCAGCATTTGCATCAACTTCTTTGCCTTCTTCTCCATCTCCTTCTTTCTCAGCATCTACAACAGCTTCCTTAGATGCACTGTCAGGGCCATCAGCAGCTGAGGGCATGGGTGGACCTACGTAACTAGTGCCACTGCGAAGGGTGATCGCATTGACAGTATCCTTCGGCTGTTGCGGTTGTGAAGGAAGGGCACCCTGCTGCCTTTGTGCATTAAATGCAGCCAACTACGCCATTTGAGTATCCAATTGCTTATTATGTGTGACTAAGGATTGAATATCTCGTTGGACTTGCATCTGATCCTTTTGCATTTGAAGCATCATGTTCTTCAGCTCAGTTAAGACTTGATCAGTTGCTGGGGCCTGCGATGGTTGCTGCTGCTGCTGGTTGTACTACTGATTGTACTGCGGCTTCTGATGAGGGGGCTGATATCGAGGCTGGTATTGTTGTTGTTGCTGCGGCTGCTGTGAAACTGGTTGAGGATTCAACACATTGTTACTCTTGTAGGATAGATATGGATGATTTCTCATGCCTTCATTGTATGTGTTGGAGTATGGATTGTTGGGACGGTTTTGAAACGCGCATACTTGATCCATAGGAGATTGACATCCATCAGTTAGATGTCCCATCCCCCCACAGTTATCACAGTACAATTCTCTCGGCCTTGAAACAGCTGCAACTGAGGCTGATCGATTCATATGGATGCCATCCAACTTTTGATTGATGGCTGATATCTGAGCTGCCAATAAAGTGATCTGATCGACCTCATGCTTGCCCGTCTTCTTTGTCACACCTCGAGGATTGCCATATTGAGCATTATGATTGGCCATCTCCTCAATCAGTTTCCATCTAGCCGTGACTGTCTGACTCATAAACCTCCCATTTGCTGCAGAATCGAGAATAATACGAGATTCACTGTTCAAACCATTATAGAAGGTCTGAACCAAGAGCCATTTCTCCAGACCATGATTAGGACAAAAACGATGTAGTTCTTTATAGCGCTCCCATGCTTCGTGCAAAGTCTCGTCAAAGTCCTGCTTGGAGTTGGTGATTTGACTCCTCATTTGTGCAGTCTTCTCTGGAGGATAGTACTTTTTAAAGAACGCAAGAGAGAGTGCATCCCATGAGGCATAAGCGGCCGCATCAAGACTGTTCAGCCATAATCGAGCCCTGTCCCGCAATGTGAAAGGGAACAACATAACACGAAGTTGATCAGGCTCAACTCCTACATGCTTAATAGTGCCACAGTATTGGAGGAAATTAGAGATGTGCAAATTCGGATCTTCAGTTGCATTTCCTCCAAATTGATTGCGCTCAATCATATTCAACAGCGCAGGCTTGATTTCGAAGTTAGCTACCTCTAGAGTAGGCATGTTCGGGTCTGTCGGAATTTCATTTCAACCAGGCTAAGAGTAGTCCATAAGAGATCGTTCTTGAGCCATTTC
This sequence comes from Bassia scoparia, assembly GCA_008642245.1. Taxonomy (NCBI): domain Eukaryota; kingdom Viridiplantae; phylum Streptophyta; class Magnoliopsida; order Caryophyllales; family Amaranthaceae; genus Bassia; species Bassia scoparia. Next base: position 8,438 of record SNQN01013959.1, on the reverse strand, counting down.
TTCAGAATCAGATGGGACTACTTTGTTATTCACTGAATGTGATTCCCCTTCCTCTAGATCAGTTTCGTATAGAGGATTCAAAAACTGATGAGAGATGGAAGAATCAGAGAAATCCAATCGCCTTACGGAGTTCTTCCGTCTATGACCGTGCGCTCCACTTTTGGGTCGTAAGGAATCAAACTCCCAGTTCGGGAAGACCTGCGCATACACAAAAGCAAACTGCAGCGATCGTAAGTACTGTCCTGAAGAACAACGAATTGTTCTTCAAGACAATTACAAAAAGAATAGTTTAGACTCAAACAATTAATCAATAAATAAAGCCGCTTCCTCGGCACCGGTACCAATATTTGACAGGCTTGTCGCGTGCCTATCAAAAATACCTATTAGACCTAACTGGCAAGCTAGTGGTAAACAGGATATCCACAGGAAGCAACTCACTCACTGACTAATTGAATAAAGATCACTAAACTAACAAGAGATAGAGTGTGATGTGTGATTAGATGATTGAGCTAACCAAGTTGACAACGATTAAAAAAGAGATTAAGCTATATAATAACGTGAATCTAGAGCTATGGTTCACTATAGCAGTATTAACAGTAATTGGCATCAACAATTCATAAATGGCATAATCAACACAGGATCAAAGTTTCTCAAATCAATTGAACCCTAGAATACTATCTAACGTATTCTCGACTACAGAAAGTTTCATTCTACCTATTGATGGTTGATCTTGTTCTAATCTCAATCACTAGATCTAGAGACTTGTGACTAATCAGAATAAGCAATTAAGTCGGGCCTACGAAATTGATTAACATGAAAACGATCTAATAAGAATTTGATTAAAGCCAAGCATGAATTGAATCAAACCAATATAAGTCAATTCATTGCTATAGACCCCAATCGCTCTAGAAATTAGACTACTCGCTCTAATTGAACTAAACATTTATTGCGATTTCGGGAAAACTAATCAAAGCATAGAACATTAAAAGCAATAATCAAAAGCATAAAACAATTGAAAGCAATAATCAAAACCATAAAACAATTAAAAGTAATGAGAAAATAAATTAAGAATGAAATATACCAAAGAACGATTGCAATTGTGATGAATGAATGAATTCTATTGAAAATGCAAAGCTAGGGTTCCAACATAACGTAATTGAGTTTCTGAATGTAATCTCTGATAACTAAGGATAAATTACAAAATTAGGATTTCCTCCCTTAAATACTCTGTTATTTTCTAATTTAAAACAAAGCTGCTTATTACAGAATGCCATCCTCATTAATACAAATCAGCCATAATGCGGAGCCCAAAACCGGATGCAAACCGTCGTTTGGATTCAAACGATCGGTTTGGGCTAGTTCATGCCAGCCCAATTCCCTCGATCCATGGTCCGGCTACATTCCGTGAAGGGCTCCGTAGTGACTTGGGATAGCCAAAATGATCAAGAATGAAACGATCCTATGCTGATTTTATGTGCTCAACTCATTAGGAGTCACATATATTATAGTTCTGTTTCAGACGATGTGTCCTATTAGAGTTTTATGGTATATCTGACAAGGATGAGTGTGTTCTGGAGCATATAGTGTCAGAGTACATTGGTTTTAATCTGCGGCAATATTCATCTATGAGGGCGTGTAAGTTGTGGTGTTTTTGGAGGTGTCCGTCAGCGCCGACGAGAGAAAACAAAATAGTAAAACTAGTCTCCAACAAAGTCACGAATCAGGTAGTAACCAAGTCTACGAACCGTTCGAAATCAGGAATAGACAAACCTATCATATCCAGGATTATGACTCGTGAAGCTTGAGTCCCACCACCGATTCTCTCGCAAAAATGCGACAACAACCAACACGTCAATAAGTGATGAAAATCTACACACCTCGAGGGCGAGCACAAACTAGGAGCCTAACGAAACAGACGAAAAAGGGAAAAAACACCCACACAAATTTCGTGTAAGGGCGACCGAATTACGACCGAAAGAAAGTCGGTCGGTATTCACAGATCGACACCGAGACCGCGAGTTGGTCGGTGTATTTTATCCGACCGAAAATTCGGTCGATATTCCATGACCGATTATGAAATCGGTCGTGAGCCTTTTGAATTATACAAACCCATCCACATTTTTAATTAAAAAAAAATCACAGATCATCACCGACCGAATATTCGGTGGTGATGCTTTGAAGATTAACCCCCCCCTCTGTGTTCTATTAAAAAAAGAATCAAATAATTTACGACGAATATTTCGGTCAGTGACTTGTTATTTTTAAAGTAAAAAAAATTATTTGTTCGTGACCCTTTTCATTCCATCGAAACCCCTCTCTCTCATTCCTCACTCCTCATTCACAACTCACAACTCACTCTCTTGTTCGATCAAACCTCACTCTACGACCCTCACAGCGACCCCACTCCGGCGACCCCACTCTCTCTCTCTCTCTCTCTCTCTCTCTCTCTCTCTCTCTCCTTCCTTTTCTCTTTCTCTTTCCCTCTCTCTCTCCTTCGCTGTGGTTGCGCTGCTGCTGTCCTACGGTGGTTGCGCTGCTGCGGTGCTTGCATGGTCTATTGCCTCGATCTCCTCGCCGCCACTCCCCTCACTTACAACCGGTGCTGCTCATTAAGGTTAGGGTTTGAATTTTTTTTAATTTTTTAATTTAATTTTCTACAATTGATCAAATTGGGTTGTTTTTAATTTTCGCATTTTATTGATTTAATCAAATTGGATTCGTTTTGACCTTTGTAATGAATTGGGCTGTTTTACTTCTTTCATATCAAAATTGTGTATGTAATTTGTGTAATTTGTGTATGTATGTTGCAATTGAACAAAATGGTCATTGGAAACATGAATTAGGAAGAACAGTCGCTAATCAAAGTTAGATGGTGCCACACTACTGCTGCTGGCTGTTGTGGCAGACTAATCAGATCACATYTAGCTAGTCTTCTAATTTATCCGTTGCACACGTCGCATATAGGGAAATCAATCTGGGAATAATGATGGACGTACTTGTTTTGCTTACATATGTTGCAGTCAATTTGAGAAATTGAATAATGGGTGGTTTGTTTAAGATATAATGTGCTACTAAAACAGTTAAACTTCCCCATGTCATGAACAAAACTTCTCCAAATCATTTTGAAGGTTGATAGTTAAAAACAAGGAAATACAAAGAAATTGAGTCGTCCTGACACACATTCATTTCACCTAAACACCCCAAATCACATTGATATCTTGCTTTGCAAAGAATGACTATTATATGATTTGAGTTTCCTATGTGATCGGATAATTAAGGTTCTTGTTTATCTTGTATATATGTAAAATTGCAGCCGATTTGCAATCTTTTGTGTATACAACAAATCTTTATTATTAAGGTATAATAAGACTTGTATGATAGCAGATGTACTAAATTGGCCAACATAGGTGGTATTATACAGAAGTAAATTGTGAAAAAGAGGTAATTGCATATGTTAAAAGCTGCTTGTCAAATATCTCCTTGTCTACACAGCTCTACAGAGCTTCAGAATTGAGTTGCAACCCTATATCATTGTATTAACTACAACTACAAGTCGTTTTACCTAGAATTGTAATCTGCCTCATTTCACAAGCAATCCTTTCATTTTCTTTCAAATGTCTCACTCAAATCTTTTTCTTACCAAGTATTACATTTTGTTTTCTTGCATTTTGAATTTCAGGAGGTTAGGTTTGGTCTTGTCTAAGTTGCTTTTTTTTAACTTTTTTTGTGTGTGTTAAAATTAATTAATCAATTTGGTATGCCTTGCTCAATTTTTTTTATTACGGAGTACTATAAAAACAAAACTAATTGTATGTAAGTTGATAATAATTACTACACACACTCTCTAAGTTGGGAGTAATTAATGGATTATGAGATTTGTTGTATTGGTATGTAACTATGTTGCGAGTTCATTATTGTTTATGTATTTTTTGTGTTTAAGAAGTCACAAGGGTGGGGAATATAAAATCGATCACACGATCTCCTGTAATCAGGTGAGAAACTATAACATTAATATTTTATTAATTTGTTATTGTAGGACTAATATACAAACTATCTTAAATCTTTGTATGATTGTCAACCCTATATTAAAAGTAAGTAATGCACACAGTTATAATAATAGAGGTAATGCAGCAATTTTTTTCGTTTTTTTTTTCCTTCTTTTTATATACTAGATTGTGCCCCGAGCAAATTGTTGAAAGTGACAATCTAAAGTGATGGCAACTTCCTTACTTAAGCTTCTAACTTCATATAATCATGGTTTTATATGATCATGTCAAATAATAATTTAATTATTATAATTAATTAATGTGAGTTGTCACACTGTAATAAGTATAACTACGTTTTATGCAATAATTATTTTTTATAGATCGAATTAGGGACTTTGAATAAAGAATGAAATGTGTCCTATGTAAAATAGTTTCCTCCACCGACTCCAACCAAATGGCATTAATTGCATGAGAAGATGGTGGATAAGTATTCAACTCACACACTAGCTAATAGATAAGGTCGTTTTCCTAGGATGAGACTTGTTTATAATTAGGTTTTGGTTTAAATTTTGATGTGGGTCATATATTTGTCACTCAATGCCAATCTCCATTTATGATGTATGTATGTATGATGTAATGTATGTATGTATTGTATGTATAGTATATGTATGGTATGTAGTATTGTGTATGTATGTATGTATGTATGATGTATGTATTGATGTAAGGTATGTAGTAGAGTATGATATGTAATGTATGTAAGTATAGTAGTATGTATGTAGTATGTATGTATGTATGTATGTATGTATTGTAGTATGTATTGATGTATGTTGTGTGTTGTGTATGTTGTGTGTGTGGTATGATGTATGTAGGTGTAGTGTATGTATGTATGATAGTAAGTGATGTATGTAGTAGTATGTGATGTATGTATGTATTGTATGTAATGTAATGTATGTATGTATGTATGTATGTATGTATGTATGTATTGTATGTATGAGTATGTGGTATGTAGTATGTATGTATGCATGTGTTAAGTATGCATGTGTTTAAGTATGTTAGTTGTATGTACGGTAAGTTTGCCATATGGCCTAGATACGCCGTTCAAGCGCTTACTCATTAGGAGTAAGTCTTGGAATAGTCCCGTTTTGGGACTGTTCTTGAATGTCTCTCAGCTCACTACTTAGGATGTAAATGCGCGTCTTGTTTTCAATTCTAAGGACGATTTCGGCTCTCTTTCCTTAAAGTTCTCTGGGTACATAGTAAATAATTTTTTAACATCGTGTACTTGGAGAACCATGGGGAGATTCTCCGAATTCCTTAGAATTAAAACATGGCAATGCTTTACCAGTGAGGGAGAGACATTCAGAATGAGTTAGGTTGAAGTGATAAGGACCCAAGGACAACAATCATTGCATACACAATTCACTTTGAAATCATATAATGCCTTATTTTGAGTTATAAAATGGATTAGGCTTTGATTTATGATGAATACGTTATGCCCAGTTGTTATTCAATCTCTTTAAGGTATTGTATCTCCATCTATAATTTTTTGTTTTTATTTGTGATTGAATTCGGATATATATTCTTTTACCAACTTCGAAGAGCTAGGAAGAATCAAGGCACGCACATCGTTCGTCTTTGTATGTACTTTCATTTTAGTATTTTATAATATGCTACTCTTCATATGTATGGTATTTATGATGTGTATGTATGTGTGTGTATGTATGTGTAATGTATGTGGTGTGAGTATGTATTGTAGTGTAGTAGTGATATGTATGTATGATGTATGTAGTATGATGTATGGATGTATGTATTGTAATGTTAGTGTATGTATGTATATGTATGATGGTATATGTAATGTATGGAGGTGTAGAATAGTATTATGTATGGTATGTATGTAGTGTATGTATCGTATGTATTGTTGTATGTCTGTATGATATGTATTGGGTATTTTTTTTTCAAAAATTAAAGTGTGATGTATGATATTGTATGTATGTATATGTAGTTAGATTGTATATGTATATATGTATGATGGTATGTAGTATATGGTATGGATATGTATGTGTATGGTATGTATGTATGGTATGTATAGATGTATGTATGTGATATTGTATGTCTATGTATGTAGTATGTTAGAATGTATGTAGTTGTATGATGATAGTATATGTATGTATGTATGTGTATGTATGTATATGTAGTAGGTATGTAGTAGTAGTATGATATGTAATGTATTATGTATGTATGTAATGTATGTATGTATGTATGATGTGTGTTGAAGTTTATGTTTGAGGTTACGTTTGTAAATGTTTGTAATGTATGTATGTACCGTATGTTGTTGTATGTATGTAATTAAGCAGCGTATGTATTAATATTATAGTTTTGAATGAAGTAACGACGCAAAAATAAAATTATTAATTATTATAGTGGTTGTTGTGACTGAGTTTGAATTACTGGTTACGATTCTCTGTAATTCCTCATAGCTTTGAATAATGATCAAAATAACTGAATGTGTGTAGTATAATTAAGAAATATGATTGTGTGGTAGGTCCAAAGTAAATACTCACAGAAGGCGAATATAGCCAATTTTCACATTTTATTTTCGTACCTAAATCCGACGTAGGACCTTGAACTGTCACAAACTTGCCTCATCCTCTCTGTAGGTTTGATTAATGAAAATGAAACATTTGAATGGACGTGTTTGAAAGTGCGAATGTGATTGTATGTGTATGGTCTGAAGATCTGGGAAGCGAAAGCCTCATCAAAAATAACTTATATATATAACAATAAATGATATAATAGTATATAATAATATAAGCTATATAATTCAGAATATAATATTATATATACATACATACAACAAACCAACGAACACTATGTGCGGTCACATAAACCAAGCTTAAAATAATTAAGAAAGGCTAGAAATACAGATACGAGTGAAGACATTGAAAGAGTCGGCCCGAAGACCCTGAATATTGTTTTAATGGCTTGAGAATCAGCTTAATGAAATGAAAAGGAGGGAGCGGATGGGATGTACAATAGACACGATCAGAAGCGCATACTTCGAATCATCGAAGGGGTAATCAGTTTGTTGCCTCGCAGCAGCACCCGAGCTTAAGTACGACAAGATATAGAGTCGTGTGGTCGGTGAAAACGTAAAGTATAGACTGCCACTTAATAAGTAGACTGTATAAAGGGTTCCACTCCGAAGCATTATGAATGGTTTGTCACGGTGAAAGGGGGGTAGAGGGCCACCTCGGTCTCCTACTCACCGAATCCGTAACCGCGAAATCTGGGTTGTTAGAATGCTTTCGGAAACGTGCAGACCATATCGCCCTGAGGAGAGCAAATACGGCCCGAAGACAGGAACCAAGACACAGAATCCAAGATTGTTTTTCGAGTTGCTCAAGGGAAGCCGCCCACCGTGTATGATGGGAGCTAACATCTCGGTGGAGATGCTTCCAGAATGATCAATTTGAAAGTCTGATACAACTTGCCGGGCAACAGGTGCGTAAGAATGGGTATGGGTCAATTGTTGATGATGACCCAACAACCACAAAAACTCAGGTGTAACTACCTACTACGAACACGTAAAGAGGAGTACTCAGGGATTAGAGCTTACTCACAAAACGATACACACATAGCCGAAAGGAGCATGCTGTATTGGGGGAAAAAAAAGAAAGAGGGCAAGGAACGGGAAATTTTGTTGTGAGGCCCCTTTGATAAGTGTCGTCATTGCATCTGAGTTCAGTAAATAAGAGGACTTCGAATGACACTTGTTCCCGTAAGCTCTGGTGTATTCCCAATAACACCGCGATGGCAAAAGGATTTGTTTGCACTAAAAACAAATGCTGAGATATGACATGGCAATCTGAAAGTTCGCGGGAAAGGAATGGCTCACCAGGACAGTGAAGCGGAAGCAATTCGATAACACTTTACGGACTTGCATCCGAGCCTCGAAAGTAGACTTGGGTTTGCACTCGATGGTTTTTCTCGTTTCAGGAAGTTTGAAAGCAATACTCTGTTGGCAACATCTCACCACAGCTCTTAAACAATGTCACCATTGTCCATTGCTTGAAAAATACTATTCATTTTTCCTTTCTCTTTTGGCTTATCTTGGGTCATAATGTAATAAGTCTGAAGAGAAACTTGATTTAATGCATCCTTTGATGACAGGCGAGCAGTGTGGTTGGTTGTGTCCTAACGTATGACATCTCAAAGACAAAGTTTCTTCAAATCTGCGCGCAGCCGTGTGTGGATATTAGTGACTGTCCCAGCATATGGAGTGTCGTTGGAGCCCTTCTGGTTTAAATAGGCTTGTCCATTATTGCAGGAGAAAAGTAAGTGTCCTTTGGCTAAAACATGGTGGCAAAGTATCATGGTTTGATGTCATCGCCAGTTTTAGATTCCACTCACCCTTTCCGAAGATTATAAGACAGGCTTTTTGTAAGAATCAAC
>SNQN01013958.1:0-11779 GCA_008642245.1 Bassia scoparia | reverse complement strand
GGGATTTTCATCCCCGAAGCAAATTGGAGTGCAAGCAACGACGACCCACTAAAAAGCGCCCAAAGACGCCATCATGCGTATTTTATTTTAAACATACAATATTAACTCTAAATCTGATCTCAAAAGATTAACATCATTTTAAAAAAAATTACCAGAAATTTCATTGTCCATCCTTTATAAATATAGACCCATTTATACTCTTTTTTAAAAAATGGATCGTGGAATTTACAAATTATGCACGTTTAATTACAAATAATCACATATCTCAATTACTCCCGGTAATTACTTGATAATTGAATCAAAAATAAAAATGATAAAATAAAGTTGGTGTAGAAAAAAATGATTAATCATTAATTTTTTTGTCATTGAAGAGGAAAAAATAAATGGATTGATGTGAAGGGTACATAAGGAAAATGTGATGGTAATCAAGCTAAATACCACAAGCAATACCCGTGTATGTATAGTTGATGTTCATCAAAGCATTCATAACAATAAAACATTTAACACATTATCTAAGCTAACAGCAATCATAAGCTTAGTCCCATTTATCATTGTGGGGTTGGCTAAATCCGCATTCTTGACCCTACTTTAATGTGCTTCTCTTATAAGTCCGCGTCAATTATGTACCATAGATCAATAAATGTCTATAGCAGTTCTCTGTAAGTATCTCCTTTGAATTTTAAGGGGAACATTCTAAAGGCATGACGGCACATTACCCCTAATTTGTCTTCTAAGTAACCCCTCCAAGTTTTTTGTCCAAAGTATTACCCGTCGACTTCAATAACCTTTCACTTTACCCTTTTAATTGTTAAAATTTATTTAACCATGGTTAAAATTTATTGTTTAAAAAAAAAAAAACAAAAAAAACCACCACAACCTACACTGTCCACGCCCACCCCACTCCACCTTCACCAACACCCACGCACACATTGCTCAGTCACCACATGTCTCCACCCCCTCCGTCGCCACCCGAACACCCCACAAACCCTAGCTTACCTCGAACCTAATTCTATCCCCCACCACCCAAATTCGCTCACTGCCCAGCATTCGAAAACCACCACCAAAAGATTCACTCGCGACCCCCGCGTCCCCAAACCGAGACCAAAATGCGAACCCCCCGCGGCCCCACCCCTTTGACGAAACTCAATTTTAAACCACCCACCCAAATCAATTTCTGAATCTCAAACCCCCCCAACACGAATCAATTGTCAATTCAATCAATTGGTTCTAAGTCTCCATTAGGAATTTTTGAAGCAATTATCGAAATCAATTTGGAATTGGGGTTCTAATTGATGGTTGAAGGGTTAAGTGGGAGACGAGTGAGAGTCCGGTGGCGGTGTTATATTCTAGTTGGTGGTGTGTCGAGTGAGGGTGATTGGTGGGCGTAAGGGGTGGCAGCGGCTAAGGTGTGATAGTTGGGTCATATGTGTGCAGTAAGGTGGCTGAGCTGGAGTGGAAATGGTGCTGAGAGGTGGCTTTTTTTTCTTTCTTAATTTTTTTTATATTTTTTAAAATATGCATTTAAAATAACCATGTTAAGTTAAAGTTAACCATTAAGGGTATAACATCAAAGTATTGAAGCTCGGAGGTATACCCTTTGGAACAAAAAAAAATTTTGGAGGTATCCTTGGAAACGTCAAATTCTCGGGATACAGTCATAGGAATTTCCCAAATTTTAAAATATGCTCGATCGACACGATACTTTGTGCCTCTTCTTTTTTAGGCAAACATGACTTAGTGAGTCACATCCTGTCACAACTTAATAAAGCAATCAATTCATGGCCAAATCTTTCCATTTAACCTCACTGCACCATTTCATTTGCCGTCCCTATGTGATCCGAAAAACAAACATTCCAAAATACTCGCATCTTATTTCAATTATGAGCTTAAATCCCCTAGATACCAAACCTTTTTCCTCCACTACCAATTGACATTATAACCTTTAGTTTGAGTTTCGTCCACCAAGTATAATATCAATTGTAAAAAAAAAAAAAATAATCAAAATCACCAAACCATCTTGAATTGACTTTAAACTTCATCATAACCAATGCCAAAAATAACGAGTTTGATGTTTTTACCTTGTAACAAAACCAACTTGTTCATAGGAAAATTGATTTCCAATCCATCACAAGTTCTACATTTATTTGTTGACACATCCCATACATATCATTAACAAGTCACATGTTAAAATATACATTGGGAAAAAAAATTTAAAAGAGTGACATTATATGAATGCATGAGCAAAAATTGATTTAGCCCAAAAAAAATTGCCCAAAAAGACCAATTAAGGATTCTTATTTCCAAAAATGAAGATTTTATTGGTTTGCTAATTTTGACATATTTGTAAATATTTAATTAAAAGCTATTTTTTCTAAAAAGACATATTCTATAGATAATATTGTCTATATATATTTCCACCAATGAAAAGGCAGATTATTTAATTTTAATTTAAAGTGACCATGTTGACACTTATCAATTTTGTTTTAATTTAAAGTTATTAAATAATAGATGTAATTGAAAAAGTAACTTTATTAGAATATGTTTGGGAAATAAAAACAATAATAATTTTATGGTATCGTTTACTTAGACCGGCATGGGCTGCGGAGGTACGAGCCTAAACACGATCGAGCTGAGCACAACCCCATAATTGAGCCCGGGTCGCCATGCGCTGACGCAGAGACACGCCAACGGGTCGTGAAGAACTTTTTTAAAAGTTGGCGACGAGCAAGTGGTCGGTCGCACCGTGAACATGCTTTTTAGAGAAAATTAACTATAAGATAATAAAAGAATCTATAAGTAGTAACACATGAGCTGCAACGACCCAAAACTTATTAGGGATGGACGTAAGTTGGTTAAAGAACGAGCCTTATTTTGGGAACTGGCCGAAGCCCGACACAGCAACAACTTACCCATTATTTTTATAGCGACTAAAAAAGAAGGAATAAATTAAAGGGATATGTATATGTAGCTTTTAGATTACATCATAAGAAATAAATACACTTCGTATATCTTGGAAATAATTTAGAAAAATGACTGAAACACTTTCACAATAATCAAATAGTTAAATGTATTACATTTTTCTTTTCATTATACCTCTAAGGATTGTGTATAACATTTTCTAAATTATAACACCCAGAATGTAAGTTCAGTAAAATATACAAGACAAAAGTAGTAAGGAAAAAACAAGGTCACATTAAATTTAGGAAAAACCATGCACATTAAAAAGCAAAAAAAAACTGATCGTTTCTGTACTGTCAACAAGTGACTATCATTACTGCAATAATAATTGCAAATGTTGAGGAAAGAAAATTAAAGTTACATTTTCTACTTTAAATTATGCTGAATAGAATTCCAAGGTACACTTATATAGTCAAAAGTATAATGTAAATTTTTATTTGAATTACACTTTATGTATTAAATGATCAGTTAAAAGAGTAACTTAAGACATTAAAACCATAACTTATGCGAATTCTATATATCAATAGACTCCGTTCTACAATAAAGGTAAGGCGGTTGACACAATAGTTTATTGATATACAAAATAGAAGATTGAAGATCGTTTAGAAACAATCTTTTATCACAAAAAGGACAAACCGGAAACAGAAACATCTGCCCAGTGTCCTCCCACAAAGTGGCATGCGATGCATAAAAAACAATTACCCAATCATTCAAGTTATAAACCTTACACAAACTTTGATCATATGACACGTTTAATAAACTGCCAAATGAACTATTGGACATCATCAATCACATAACCCAACAATTCTGCATAACATTTTTCCGAATTTTCTACTTTGAAAAAAATAAAAAAAAAAGGATATAAGATATCGAAAGGATGAATGCCTCTATCAAGCTTCAAGGGGTTACAGCTACAACAGCATTACCCACATTTTCTCCCAATTATCACTCCTCCTCAGTCCACGCTTCTGTCAGCGTTTCTTCTGTCAAGGTAACTATGTTAGGCAATATAAGATATGATGAGATAAGTAAAATTAATATCTGTAAACAATAGCCAAATTACCATCAACACTACATAAAAATAATAATAATAATAATAAAATATAATAAGAAAATATAATAAATAATATAATAATAATTAATAAATAATAATAAATATAAAAATAACATAATAATATAGTGTTAGAAATATAGAGTAGTATGCTTGTAGTTATAGATTTACTTTAGTTATGTAAATAATATATATATAATATATATATATATATATATATATAATATAATATATATAGATAATATATATATATTATACATATACATATATACATAACGTTCAAGACAGTTGTACCTTACTAAGTACATGTACATAGGTCAGTGTAAGTATTAGTGTCATAATAGTAATCTAGGTGGTCCGTGGTGGTAGTCGTCGTAGTGAGGCATGGATCCCTACATTTTTACTATTTTCACTTCGCTGGAAAACTTAGGCCTCTTGCTTTGTTGAAGGAAACGAATTTTCATGGAAACATCATTTTCTAGGGAAGAACCAAATTTCATGGAAAATCATTTTCTAGAAAAAAGTTTTCTCCTTGTTTATTCTGATTAGAGGAAAAACTCATTGAAAAAAATGAAATGTCATAGAAATGAAAAAAAGAGTGAATGTAATGAACCCACAATACAGGGAGATGTAAGAAGTGGGGAGGGGAAAATTGTGATTCCTTCTCTACAAAAGGAAAATGATTTTCCTTTGCCACAGTGACATTTTCTCCGCTTTGAAGAAATGATTTCCCACTCTTTCCAAACACAAAAAGTGGAAACTAAAAAAAGAGGAAAATCATTTTCGCGAAAATGTTTTTTCCGTCAAAACAAACGAAACTTTTAATATTTATAATAATCATAATATACACCTCATTTTTATTAGTTGTTCCATACTTTAAAATGACACATAAAGTAACTCTCTCCATTCTTGAATGATCATGTGAGCCACAATGGACATTTGACATAATCACAAGTTAAGATTAATCTTCTAAAATTTTTTGTCAAAATATATAGAAAAAAAATTAGTAAAGTGGGATTTGTTGATTCATCTTAATGAAATTTTATTTTAACTTATATAATTGATATATTACTACCACAAGTAAACTATATAACTCAAGACTATTTAAGGAAATTAGCCCTGAGCATGATTTAAGGAGAGCAATTGAGGGGTAAATGAACAAAATTAGGAATAAAATTATTTCCTAATTTGCTCGTTTACACCCTTTAAAAATCTCTTTCTTTAAAATGCCGTGTCCCAAAAAAAAAGTTTCACTAAATTGAAAACAAAGGAACTTTATTTTTAAAAAATTAAAACTACATACAAAGTATTAAAAAGCTTCACATTTAGACGAAACCTACTAACAAAAATCTCATATAATATGTATTCCTTGTGTATATTAAGAGTATTCAATTTAAAAACTATTATCGTCAAAGAACTTAAACTTAGGAGTAATAAATTAGACGGTTGCATATAATTAAGAAACTAAACATGAAATAAATATGCATTAATTGATCCATATTAATACAAAATCTAAGCATATTTTGTCCTAAATTTACAACTAATTGTCATCCTAAGTAATACATCATAATCATCTTATTAACTTACCAAAGCAAAATGCTCAGCTCATCAAATTCCTCTCCCAAATTTTTCTCTTCAAACCCACTCTCTAAATTTTTGCATAAAAATATTATAAGAAAAACATCATAAATGTTGAAAATGCTGTTTTTCTGAGTAAAAGGTTATATATAATTTACCGTTCATTCATATAAAACCATATAATTTTTTTATGGAAAATAAAATTAAATATAAATAATTATAATGTAAAAATATCAAATTTGATTGTAAATGTAGTAGCCAAATTTGTAGCTATTTAAAATTGATCTTAACTTGGAATTATAGTTTTCTCATATGCAACAATAATGCCCGGCATTGATCATACCCCGTCAGTAGAATGTAGCGGTGAGTTTCCTTCTATTAGATACATATCCCATCGATTTCATTCTATCTTGTTATTGACGCTAATTAGTAATCAGAGTTCACTGCGAGTTATGTTTGAGTGTACTTCTTGTTCCAATTGTTGCAAATAGGGTACCAAAAAGTAATATTCGTTAACCGTCAATTAATAATGCCGCGTTACTTGCTTCGTTTGGACCAATTTGTACAGGCCTCCAGTTTCAGTTGTCGAGGGAAACAATTTGCCTCGATGAGTATTTTCAAGTATTCATTGTAACTATCTACTATAAATCTCTACTCCATATTATTCTTATCTTTATTCTAGTATGTTTTGCTAAAATTATTACATAATTTTTTTTAGGATTGTTGAAATGGAATGAACATGTGATAGTAGCTTAACAATTTTATTTAAGATTTGCTCTTTTTTTAAAAAAATGACCTTTTTCTTTATCTATTTCTTGGATGTTAAGTGATGAAGTTGTAGAACGAAACAAGCAAGAAGGTGTCTCGGGAATTCTAGTAAAGTTTCAATTCCTTTCAATTTGGAGTATAATTCCCATTTTGAGTTTTGTATTGAAGAGAGTCGTAAAGAGCGTGATGTAAACCATCAGAAAATCCTAGAATCGGAGGGTAACTCTATCATTGACTACCCTCACTTTATAAGGATTTTTGATGCCATTAAATGCTTCCGACATTTTCTTTACATATATGCAAATAGTTGATTAATAAGTTTTTTTTTTTGGAAAGAGCTAATTACAATTAATAGATTTAGGTACCAACGAAGTTTTTTAAAAACAACAATTAACAACAAGGTTAACAAAGGTTTTTAGAGAATTTTTTTGCTCAATATGATGACAGAACTTTTGCCAAATTTCCCATTTGTATCTGGCGAAAAAAAATAATCCCACCATATTATTCACATAGGATTGATATTTTACAAAAAAATCAAATAAATTTGCTATCAAGCGGAGCGTATACAGTGAAAATCGCTACCAGCGATATCGCTAATTATAGGTAATTCGCTACTGTTCAGGAAAGTATAAATCTATATACTGAACAATTTACCTCAGGGAAAGTAAATCAGTACGTTCACGTATTCGACACTAGCGATTTCCTCACGTAAAAAAAATGCATTACTGATCCTACGATGAACTATGCACGTTATGTATGTTGTGAATTACTTTCCTAAACCAAAGCAATTTGGAATTTGCAATATTTGGTGGAAAAAATCGTTAGGAGTACCCTAACCGCAACTTTTGCAACTAAGGGACTTAAACAACGCAAACAATAGAAAGTTGAGTGATAGGATTGCAACTTAAACCCTTGAATCATATGATTACCATTCACCCCTAAATGTTTATGTATTACACATTTACACAATCATGAAACTCAGTTTGTATTCTTGATGGTATTTATGCAGTTGGAAACAGGGGAAAACGTGCTCTGAAAACATGCGAATTCTTTGACAGAAAACAATTGATGGTATGTCTATCCATGCGAGACCTTTGAAGGTTGACAGTTCCTTATGTAATTTGAGTTAGGATTTAAAACATTCAAAAAGCCTCTGACCCCTCCTTAATATACGAAGTTCTAAAATAGTTTTTCATAATATTTGGGGTTAATTGTAATTGTGTAGTGAGGATTCCGAGCCATCTGGAAAGCAAATATTCCACGTTGTCACTTGCTGCCTCCTTTCATCAACGTGGTCTCAGTCAAGACACTCGCCCGGTATATTTATGGCAGGATCTCTTTTTTTTTCCTACAAATTCCTGTTACTGTACCAATTACTATTACTGATGAATTACTGTACATACCCTAAAATCAGCTTGATCAAATGACTAGCTAAATGCATAAATGAATACCACTAGGCCCAACTTAAAACTCCCCATTAAAATAATAATAATGTCTCAATTTTAAGAATTCTCCTATTGGTAAAACAGTGCGTGACTTAATTTTTGGAGGGTTTTATTTATCTCCATTTATGAGATAGCAATCTATTAACGACGCGGCGGATTGTTACAAACAACTTTTTCCAAGCATGATAGTATATTGCACGCACCACGCGCCGAGCTTGCCCCTACCGTGGTGGGTCATCTGCAGGCTATCGCTTGACTATGTACTTGCAAAGTCACAAGAGCGATCTAAAGCACTTTTTTTTTAAGCTTTCCTTAGTCCGACGTAACTTTCTCTTAGTATTTCAAATATATACAAAGTGTCTCACCTTCGTGAAAATTTCGAAGCTGCCTTGATCAGTGTAACATGATAGTTAGCTCGATTAACACCCCTAATTTTAATTTTAATCAACATCCATCACTAAAAAAGCATATATGTTGAGCAACCATGATCATATGGGTATATTAAACTCAACATAAAAGCAATTATGTATAAGTTGTACTCTCCACAAGTTAATATTATTGACGTATAACATTTACACTTTGCATCATTGGCGGGAAACAGGGAAAATTTCCAGTTTGTTCTCCTATAGAGATCAATAACATTCCAAAGCTAAGCACGGGAGCGATGCGTGTCATGACTTATAGAAGGGAAGGTATATATTATTTCATGTGCCCCGCCCTATATCATAAGGAGAATTGCTTATGTTGTAATTTAGAATTCATAGCATATGACACAAAACACAGGACTTATGATGCGATGTTATATATAAAACCTTACTTTTGAATTTCGAAATTTTGAGCCTTTACTTCGCTCTTGGAAGTAATCCAGAGCAACTAGAGGTTGGATCCTCATGGCTCTAATTTGTTTTGTTTATCACCATGACGACATGGCTTTTGATCCAAGTTTTGTGCCATCGAAGTTTGAAGCATATTCAACAAGCGATTGCCGTTGACCAACCCGAATGCTCCCACATCAGAAGAACTCGATGAAATGCTCCAAAGCAAAATCGCAGAGCAACAAAGGATTTTAAAGGATCTGGGTTAGCCTTTGCGATCTTCTTCTTGATTTCGAATTTTGTTAAAAAAACACACGAGTCGCTCCTAACATCGCGTATGCATGCACATATTAATTTTTGGTGAATTAAATTTAGGAAATCACTGCTGATCTGCACAATATTTACAGAAAAAATTAATAAAATTTAGACACCTCAGGTATCCGATGTCCAGTGGGCGCGTCCATAAAGGCTTAGAAGGAGAGTTCTCTTATTGCCGCTCGCACAAGTACACAGAACTGTCTTGCTACACAAAGGATACAATCTAGAGCATCGTATGATGGGACATAAGCTTGTCTTGAAGAACGATGGAAAATGAAGACTAGTCCAAACCATAAAAAGCATTCAAAACCCATAAAAAGTAATTGTGGTTATAGTAATGTTTTCCATACTATGATTATAATTATGAGTGTAATGTTGCAGTGTGGTATTGTTCATCGCAAAGTCATAGATGCCTGTAAGAAGTAATAGAGCTCATTCCATATTCCATACATCCATACATTGCACCCAGGCAACCGTTTACGAATCCAACAATGGAGTTTAGCAATCACGTCTTTGTATGATCCATCCTTAAATAAAGCACCCCGAGTTATATTAAGTACCCCTATATTTACTTACTGCGGTAAAAATTAAACTTGCACGACACAACCATTAGTCAGAAAACAATCTCTCACAATGTTGTCGGTTCAAATCCCCAACTCAACATAGTGAGCAATTTTGCAACCGTAGCATCTTGAGGTGCCAGTTTGAAGCATTTGAACTCCTTAAATGATGCTAGGTTACGACCAATCGCACGCATATTAAATTAAGACTGTTGATCTGTCATAAATAATCGACTAATAAACCTACCTCAAACAACTGGTGCACGCTTTCCTTAACTAACCGAATAGCACGTATAAATAAGGTTAGATGCTCGCCCGTCCTGTTAAACATTAACAACCGGCAAGCTTTCAACGGGGAAAAAACATATATTTCCTCCATTTTTCTAAATATTTGATCGACCTTTCCTCACGGTGTTCCTACGGTTGTTACATACAACCAGAGCTTTTAAGGGGAAAAAATATACTCCTCCCGTTCCTTAAAAATTTATACTTCCTCCGTATCAAAATAAACGCAACAAATCAAATTTCACGCATTTCGAGGTTGAAAATTAACAGTGAAAATGAGCGAATTAATCAAAATAATTTTAACACAATAAAGTTATAATCTCATTCTTCATTGTGTTAAAATTATTTTGAATAATTTGCTTGTTTACATTGTGAAATCTCAACCTCGAAATGCGTAAAATTTGGTTTGTTGCGTTTATTTTGATACGGAGGAAGTATATGGAAGTTTCACGATAATAGCACCATTTTCATTTCTTTATTTTGTTTCATATGGAGACCACAATTAAAGTACTAATTCGTCTGTCTTTTATGTGGGGATCACAATTAAAATACTCCATCAGTAACAAAACCGTTACAAATTTACAACAATTGTACTTTACACGCATGATGAGATACAACTTTAAAGATTAATATCTCTAAATATGTATTTGAGAAAATTAGAAACACTAGATCATAAAAAAGTACAAGTTGAGACGAATTCAAGAGATCTTAATTTTYCGATCCGATCTAAACTTTTGTAGTTGATTTTTGTTTTTCGTATATTTTGATATGATCTGAATTTTTCTTATTATTTGACCTGATCTGATATGAATTTTCCTAATTTGGTTTGCTCTGATCTGAACTATTTTTTTGATAAGCACTAGAATACTTAAATAAGTTGAACTGAACATAGTCTTAAAAGCATTGAAATTATTGGTTTCGGTGGAATGGCTATATACCTAATTACTAAAACAAGCAACCTACATCAATCTCATTGAAAGATCTACATTTGTCAGCGAAATTTTTCCCTCCAAATATACTATGACATCCAGTGACGAAGTCAGAAATTTCAAACTAGGGTGACAAAATACAGACGTTATTAATCATTCGGATAATTTTTTATTTTTTGTTTACAAAAAACGATTTATTACAATACTTAAATTAAAATTGCTTACTTATGCTTGCTTGAATATGTTTTATTTTTTTAAACCGGAAAGGAAGAACTTTATTTAATCAACAAAGAGATAGAGCTCTAAAGAGTACAAAGTAGCATAGTGCAGTAACCAACATAAAGCAGGAAAGGGGAGGGGAATACAGGTAAAACCCCACACTTGTAATCTAGATAAATAAGAGATAAGTCCACTAAAATTACTGATAGACACTTCTGACTTCTGAGGTCATCTTCTGATAGACACTACAGATCCAAATTCATCCTACTATATCCATCCAAGTGATTTTTAGTACAAGCTTGTACCAGAGAAGTTCACTGGAGTGGGTTTCAATGATTGAAAGAGGTCTGTGATCATTGGTCTTTCTGCCAAAAACAAGTTGGGGTTTATAGATGGAAACATTTCAAAGCCAGATCCTGATTCATCTCTGATCAAAGCTTGGGATCGAGTCAATCACACTATATATCATCTCATGGTTTATTCAAGTTCTGGAACAAAATATTGCTAGAAGCATCTTGTATTTTGATTCAGCTAAAGAGGTTTGGGATAATCTCCTGGTAAGATTTGGGCAAACTTCTGGAACCCAGATTTATGCCATTCATCAGAAGATTGCTAATCTTCAACAGAGCAGTGATTCAATCTCAGTCTTTTTCACCAAGCTCAAGATGTTGTGGGATGAATTAGATTCATCACAACCTTTACCAGCTTGCACTTGCAACAACTGTACTTGCAATGTTCTTGAGAAAATGTTGAAGATACAGGAAGATGCAAGGCTTACTCAGTTTCTAATGAAGTTAAACCCTAACTTCAATAATGTCAGGGGCAATATTCTTCTCCAGCAACCATTACCTCA
>SNQN01013956.1:0-11785 GCA_008642245.1 Bassia scoparia | reverse complement strand
TAATTGTCAATGCTAACAATCTCTTTTGTTGTGATAAGCGATTCAAGTCGAATCAAAGTTTTGATACACTAACCTTTGTTGTCTCTCTTGATTGATAGTGAATCAAGGTAAGGTTCATTTGTATATTTGAGTTTACTATGATTGCATACTAACCATCATCTCATATATATATTTCGTTATTATTTATGCATGAGACACCTTTGATTGCTTAAACAAGACCGAAAATTGTTGAATCACATTAAATTAAGATTAATCATGGACAAGCGAATTTTAAACACCTTATTAATTTGATTAATTTGAAGTTATCACAACAATTAGGTAAGGTAGTGATATAATTTAATTGATTTGAAAAGATATGAAAGATGGGATTTTAATGGTTAAATCGATAGCTTTTTCGAAACCGCCAATAACAGAGGAAGTTTGTTACGAAGTCACCGGCGATTGGTGTTGGTGGGGTTGTAATGCGCCGGTTGAATTTTATGTGAGCTTCTGACCACCGGCACTAAGGGGGTAGCGAAGTTGGGCTATGTTAACTGGTGGGTTTTGAATGGTGGTCAGGTTGATTCATGACGTGTGAAGTGGCAAACTAACGGTTAAAAGAAAATTTGCAATATACAGTAGTATAGTTAAATAAGCTTTCAATATCACGTGAATTTGTTGTGGTTCACAATAATTTTATTGTGAACCGGGTCCACGCAAGACTTTCAACAGTTCTATTCAGTTCAATTCAGCTTAATGATTTTTACTAACTAATTAATCTTCAACCACAAATATTATTATAATTTCATTATGAAAGTTGGTTTGTAGTTTGCTTAATTAATCATGTTCTTTCTGTAGTTCAATACATTAATCGTAAGTTAAATAACGACAATAATAATACCAATGATAATACTTAATATATTAATCATTTTAGTAGCAATAATCGCTAGTGGAAAAATCAACAAATAATATATTGCAAATGCCTCGGGTATCCAAAAACACGAAGCATTTAACGCTTAATGCCTCGGGTATGTAAAAACCCGTGGCATTTAAATACTCAAATGCATTCTAATTTTCAATACCTGAGGCATTTGACACTTTGTCAGTTTCGATTCCCACAACATACATGACACTCCATTGTATATCCTAACAAAACAAAACAAATTAATTAATAACACTCTTATTATTCAATTCATATCTCTCGACAATCGACATCACTCACGCACAGTATACTTCACACGCAACCAAAAAAACCTCTCGACTTCACGCCGTTCCTCCGTTCAAGTTCCTCCGTTCACTGTACTTCTCGCCGGTCTCCTTCCTCCGTCACCCACCCTCCGTCGCCCACCCTCCACCGCAATTCGTTCTCAATTACCGCCGCTGGGAGGCGTCGCCACTGCTGGGAGGCGTCGCCGCTGACGCATCACCCTCCACCGTCGCCGACGCATCACCCTCCACCGACGCCGCTGCTAGCAGGTTCGTTCTTCACTTTTTTTTTAATTTTTTTTCTTATTCGTTCTTCACTCCTTTTTTTTAATTGTTATTTACCCTGAATTTGGTTTAATTTTTACTCTAATTCTAGCTGTTAGGATTTGCTTTGTGACTTGTGAGTATTGAGCATCATTTTTATTATTGTAATTGAAATTCTTGTATTAGGGTTCATGGGTACTTTGAATGTTTAATTCAATTTAGTATAGTTTTAATTTATTTGAATCTGAGACAAAAGAACTAAATGTTTGATGGTTATCTTACGAAATGCTGCAATTTTGTTTCGATATCACTGATTTTTGCATTAAAAAATGTCTTATGCATGTTGTTGGATTCTATTACACTGACATTGCTGAATTTTTATATTTTTATATGCTCATTGACCTAAAGTTGATCCATTAAATAATTATTTCTGCCAAAGGTAATATCATTGTATATGATTGCTTATGTTCTTGTCGCTTGTTTTTTTCTTGGTGTAAATTGAATATTGTCTTTGTCTTTGTGTGTATATTGTGTGTGAGTATTATAATGTTAAACTAATATATACTTTGATATAAGACACAGTACAGTCAAAGGATTATATAAAATAATGTAGATACTCAACAATAATTTTTAATTTGCAACATGATAAACCAATTTTATATTCTAATCAATCTATTTTTTAATGTGAGTAAATTTATTGAATACAATCTTTGATCTTAATTTTATTTTTGTTGTGTGACTAAATGAATTGAATATATTTTGCGGTGTTTTGATCTAATTTATTGTTCCTTTATGAGTTTTTTTTGTTAGTTCAATTCATGAACTAGCTACTATAATGCTTGCCTTGGTGCTGCAATCATGGAACGGAGTCGATTTATTTTTCTTAATTTAGTTTTCTAAAAGCATCTCTATAACAATAAATTTTTTTGAATGATTATACAGTTTATCTTGGAGCGAGGATTGGTACGGTGGTGTACTCAAATTTTTATACAAGACACTTTTATTTGGTATGTTTGTGTAACATTTCCCTTGTTTTTTTAGTTAATTTGTTTATCTTCATTTCAATGTATGCAATATGATATTTGGTTCATATTATTGTGCTGAAATACCATCATATTATTACAATGCAATATGATAAGCATGCATATATTCATGAAATCATTCATTTGCAATAAGTATTTGTGTATTCTTAATTAACTAGGTTTTTATACATATTGAATAGTGAAAGGTTTTAATCAATGGTGAATGATCGTTCTTGGATGTACCTTAGCATTGAATCAACCGAATTTTTGAATGGGGTTTTAGAATTTTGCAAGTGTGCAGTAGAACATCAGGCTAGGACGGGGGCCGATGGGTTTTATTGTCCGTGTGTTGAATGTGGCAATTTGAACAAGGTTAGCACTATACGTGAAGTTCGACAACATGTAATTCTACATGGGTTTAGGCCTAATTACCACGTATGGGTTTGGCATGGTGAATCGGGGTTATACAAAGCCGAATCTAGTGAAAATCCAGTCCTTCAAGAACCCTTCGTGGATATTAATCATGTTGAAAATGACTATAATTACATGGAGGAAGAAGAGGGTGAAGAAGATGATGACGAGGATGATGATGATAGTGGTGATCACGTTGATGAGATGATGAAGGGGGTCGAGGATGAGTTGATAAAAAGCCCTCGTGTTTTTGAGGCTTTAGGAGAGGCTTCAAAAAACCTCTTTACCCTGGTTGTAAAGAATACACCACGCTTTCTGTTGTGTTGACACTTTTCAACCTTAAGTCAAAAAACAACTGGAGTGATAGTAGTTTTACTTCCTTGTTAGAGGTTTTAGGTTACATGTTGCCCGAGGGAAACGAACTTCCAAGGTCAAACTACTATGCAAAGAAGCTCTTATGTCCTTTTGGCTTAGAGTATCAAAAGATACATGCTTGTCCAAATGATTGCTTGTTGTATCGAAATGAATATGAGAATTTGGATGTGTGCCCACAATGTAGTATGCATTGGATGCTTATTGTGATAGCTCCTTCCTCCAATAAAATTTATCTTTTTGATTCATTGTGTCAAGAAGAAGGATGTGCGTTGCTAATTAAAGCCTTACTAGGTCACTTTTATTCCATCTAAGATATTAATATATATTTCACTACTTATATTACTTACTCATATATATAACATTTATTTATTTCTGAATTTGTAGTGCCATGAAGAAAACACGAGCTACTAATATTCTGCAAATCGTTGCCCCTACTTGGAAATCAATGAAGGTAAATCATGTTTTCATTTTTAAATTTAAATGTCTAATTTCATAATTATTAAGTTCATATGTTATTTTACATTGTTAGTGTGCTCAACAAGAGGACGGTGTTCAATGTGGCTATTATGTGATGAGGTTTATGTTCGATGTAATAAGAAGTTGCACAGAAGTAGAGGACCTCGAGACGGTAAGTGGTTATGAACACCCTTATATTAATTATTTTTGTATTTTTTTTTTGGTGTAAAAACATGAATTAAGTTGAATTGTTTGGAACCAAAATGCTTAAAAATGACCAAATTCACTAGTTTTTGATCCTAAATGACCTTGTTGTGTCTAATTGAATACAAACAATTCTTAGAAAGCCTAAATGAATGTTATAGGACATAAAAAAAGTTTTAAAACATATTGTAGGTGGCGTTGTGAGAATTGGAGAACAAAAACGCCTAAAAATGACCAAACTCACTAGTATTTGACCCGAAATGACTTTGTTGTGTCTAATTGAATGCAAACAAGTCTTAGAAAGCCTAAATGAATATTATAGGACATGAATAAAGTTTTAAAACATGTAGTAGGTGGCGTTGTGAGAATTGGGGAACAAAAACGCCTAAAAATGACCAAACTCACTAGTATTTGACCCGAAATGACTTTGTTGTGTGTAATTGAATGCAAACAAGTCTTAGAAAGCCTAAATGAATGTTATAGGACATGAATAAAGTTTTGAAACATGTAGTAGGTGGCGTTGTGAGAATTGGGGAACAAAAACGCCTAAATTAAAAATGACCAAACTCACTAGTATTTGACCTGAAATGACTTTGTTGTGTCTAATTGAATGCAAACAAGTCTTAGAAAGCCTAAATTAATGTTATAGGACATGAATAAAGTTTTAAAACATGTAAAGGTAGAGTTGTGAGAAGTTGGGGAAAAAACACCTAAAAATAACCAAATTAACTAGTATTTGATCCTAAATTACTTTGTGGCGCCTAATTGAATGCGAACAAGCCTAATAAAGCCTAAATGAATGTTATAAGACATGAATACAGTTTTAAAACATGTAGTAGGTAGTGTTGTGAAAATTGGGGAACAAAAACGCCTAAAAATGACCAAATTCACTAGTATTTGACCCGAAATGACATTATTGTGGCTAATTGAATGAAAACAAGTCTTAGAAACCATAAATGAATGTTATAGGACATGAATAAAGTTTTAAAACATGTGTTGGTGGCGTTGTGATAATTGGGGAACAAAAACGCCTAAAAATGGCCAAACTCACTAGTATTTGACCCGAAATGACCTTGTTGTGTCTAATTGAATGCAAACAAGTCTTATAAAGCCTAAATTAATGTTATAGGACATGAATAAAGTTTTAAAACATGTAAAGGTAGAGTTGTGAGAAGTTGGGGAAAATACACCTAAAAATGACCAACTTGACTAGTATTTGATCCTAAATGACTTTGTGGCATCTAATTGAATGCAAACAAGTCTTAGATAGCCTAAATGAATGTTATAAGACATGCATAAAGTTTTAAAACTTGTATTAGGTAGTGTTGTGAGAAGTAGGGAACAAAGCTCTTGAAAATGACCAAGGTCACTAGTATTTGACCTTAAAATGACCTTGTCGTGCCTAATTGAATGTAAACAAGTGTTAAAAAGCCTAAATGAATTTTAAAGGACATGAATAATGTTTTAAAATATGTAGTAGGTTTTTTTTCACACAAAAATATGTAGTAGGTTGAGTTATGAGATGTTGGGAAAAAACACATTAAAATATATATGGATGTGAATTTTTTAAAAACATGTAGTGTTATTGTTATAGTTCATAAATTAAAGAATATGTTAAATGAAATGTTAAATCATTTATGCATGTTTTTTCATGGTTTTTTTTTGTCAGGTTTTCAACACAGTAATGCAAAGGCCCTTCGCAGTTGAAGATATCAATGAAGTTCGAGACAAGTGTGCAACTTATATTACGGAAAATTGTCTTTGAACATATATATAGTCTGCTTGGTAGGTGTTACATAACATTATGCATTTTGTAGTTAGTATTAACTTTTTGGGGGTTAATAGCTTATATAGCTAACATAGATGGTATATTATTAGTTATGTTTTTGGAATATTTTAGGCTAATTGATGTAATGACGATACATTTGGGGATATATGTTTTCAATGAAACGATGTATGACGGTTTATCATTGTAATGCTATATGGATAAGATTTGGGAAAATTAGCTCTTTTTAATTTGGGCAGGTTCAGGATGAAATTGGTGCATTAATATTATTTTTTAAAAAAATACTTAAGTGCTTCGGGTATTACATAAGCACGAAGCATTAAATCATCATTACAGGCTTAAAGAAATCACATATGCCTCGTGGTTTACAAAAATCTGAAGCAATTAATGTGATAAATGCCTCGTGCTCTTCAGAAACCCGAGACATTTGGATATTTAAATGCCTCGGGTTTTTGAAAAGCACGAGGCATTTGGACGTTTAAATGCCTCGGGCATGCCAGAGGCATTTGTTAAATGAGTTGCAGCGACGTCTGCTTGTAATGCGGGCTAGGCCCGAGGCAGCAGGTCTATTTTGGCCCGAGGCAGATGTCCTTTTTTCCACTAGTGAATAATTATTATAATAGTACGTATAAAAGTTAGTAATACAATCGTTATCATAACACTAGTGATTAGTGAGATGAAATATAAAATACATTAGACAAATGTAATATAAAAATGAGATGAAATATAAAAACACATTAAACACATTAGATAAAATATAAAAACACATTAGACACATTAGATGATACTGTACAAATGAGATGAAATATTAAAATATTAAATACATTACATACTTTGCGTGAGAAATGAATAATGTACGAATGGTATACATACAACTATACAAGGGCTCACAAGTCACAATGTATGAATAGTTAACAATTTAAATAATTCAGTTCAGTTCAGTTCCGTTCAGTTCAGTTGATTTCAGTTAATGTAAACGGACCCTTAGAGTCTTAACAATATTAAATATATGATATTTTCATATTACTTAATTAAATTTTAGGATATAATAGGGTTAAATAATATAGTAGTCAAGCGGAACTAGAAAAGTATTTTGTCGAGGTCTAAAATATTTTTAGAGTCGTAATAAGATACTTCACCAAATTAAAGATCTGATATCTCTATATTATTACATAGGATTTTAGGATACAATTGGGATAAATAATAAATAATATAGTGAATTACTTTTAGATAAGATATGATATAAGATATAGATTAGGATTTTGATGAGCCTCATGCACATCCTACCACTATATAAACGAGTGTTATGCAATTAATTCTTTCCATTAAAAAATAAACAATCAGAATTCAGACGTAGAGAAAAGAAATTAAAGAAAGAAAACAAGAATGGCTGGTCGTCAATTCTCGTTGTTCGTTGTTCTGCTGTTAGCCTCCTTCGTTCTCCTACTGTCAGTGTATTCGATTTCGGCAAGAGATTCTCCTGCGACGTCCTTCATCAAAAGGACTCGCAACGATGCAACGTATGTTGATCGATGCTTGGACAGCCTTCTCCCAAGCACCGCCCGCATCAACGGCAACCCGAAGAAGGCCGTCCGGCTCGCCATAATGGCCGCTGTATCTCAGGTTCAAACCACCTCCAGGAACATCACCCGCCTATCCAAGCAACCTCAACTCTGGACCCGAAAAGTCAACTCCTTGAACGATTGTGTTACCGCGGTCTCCAACTCTGTCGTGGGACTCGAGAGTGCAGTCGAGGCTACGAACCACTTGGGTGGAGGCAGCAAGGGTGACAAAGAATCAAAGAGGTTAAGCATGGAGAACTACATCAAAACTGTTCTTAGTGCCACCGACTCGTGCACCAATAACCTATAGACTTTGAGGGCTAGGGACGTCGTCATGATTAGGGTTCAACGAGCTTTGCAACCCCTTATCGAACTCGCTACCAATGCTGTCGACCTCGTTCATCGTTTGGAGTTTTAAATTATAGATTGCGACCAATTAAAGGCGATAATTATTTAGATTTTGTTTGCTATATAATTAGTTGTTTTTCTTGTTTTTTAAAAAAATGTTTACTAGCTTTTGCCATTATTGATTATAAGTTTCTCAAATAAAAGAATAGGATCGATATGTTTGTGTTTTATTTCCTTTCAATTGTTTCTTAGGCTTTTTGTTTTTGCGACTAAACAATAATAATTATAGTGCGTTATCTTTGTGGCAAAAGATGTTGATTTAGACATTACTATTAAAACGATACAAATTATTAAAGCTAACTTATTTGCATAATAATAACTGTTTAAACATTTACGTAAAAGTTCTTTGATCCTGGTATGAATATTTAATTTACTCTTTCAATTTTTAGCCCAAAATCATTGTAAGTACAATCCTGACTTGTTCGATTGAGCCACAAGAGTTACAAGAATGATACAAATTGTAAAGGGAGGCTCGATTATGTGATCCATCGTATAAAGATCCTCAATTCCAACCACTAGACCAATTGTGTGCTGGTGTCAAAATAATGCATGATTTGTATAATCGTATAAAGAACATTGCACAATTACTTCATCATCATGGCTTCATGTATTATGAACTAGCTTTTTTTAGCACACGATGCGTGCTTGGARTGTTAAAATTTATGTTAATAACGAACAATTATATGAAAAGTATTTGACTTCTAATACGGGTTGATTATAATTTGTTGCCTTTGTGACAAAAGAGAGCTTCATGCTAACTCAAAACATGTTGATTTAGGTATTACTAATTAAAACAATCCAAATTATTAAGGATAATTTATTTGCATAATAAGGGTTTAAATATTCACATAAAAGTTCGTTGACCCTAGAATGAATAATATTTATTTACTCTTTCAATTTTTAGACCCAAATCATTGTAAGTACAATCCTTGTTTGATTGAGCCCCACTAGTTAAAAATAATACAAAGTACTTTGTAATAGAAAGTTGCGCCAACTATCGAAGTAATAATTTGTATGGTACGGTGCAAATGAGCTACTAGAGGCGAACAAATTGTAAGGGGATCAGAGGTTCGACAATGAGACCTATCGTATACAAATTCTCAATATCAACAACTAGGCCAATACTTAAATGCTTGCTTGTGTCAAATAAATGCATCCTGCTTTGTATAACAGTATAAAGGACATTATTGCACAATACCTCCATCATGGCTTCATGAGTATGAGTAACTTCCAAATGAAAACGAAGTCGAATTCACTTCTGTATATCCAATCCGGCAATCCCTCCTTGAGTAGTAGCAAAGTGAACAAACAACAAGCTTGACAAAACTCGCTCCGATTCCAAGGGGCAAATTTTTAAGCAACTTTGTCATAAAATTAAGTTTTTTTTTATGCCATAAAATTAAGTTTATTAAACAACCAATGATGTTGATCTTGTTCATCGTTTGCAGTTTTAAGTTTATTATTAAACYGTAAAATTAATAGGATATGATATAGTTTTATCTAATAATTATGCAACATAAGTACATAATAATGGAACAAATGTTAGTTCTGAAAGTAAAAACTGCTCACAAAACAGATTACAAGCTATAAATACAATCAACTAAATGAATACGTAACTTATAAGTTAGTTGAACCCGTAATTGATTCACTGAATATTCGCCATAAACTAACATCCTATCGATATGATCTCGAACAAAAAAACTATTACATAACATAACACAAGAATAACATATTACATTAAACGCCTTTGTTTTCTTCTAAAAACCATGCGTACTATTGTGAGAAAAATTAACAATTTAACACCAACATTGTTGGGCCCATTTTGTCACTAGGCCTAAAGAGGATTGAGGGGTCAAACTAAGGAAGCCCAAACCTTTGATCATCAAAGCCTAACGTGACCATGAACATCTATCTAGCAAGTCAAAGTTAGAATTAGTCAAACGATGGAGTATAACCCATGACATGAGAAGATTCAGCAACTTCTTCTAATTCCTAATATCAAGGAGAACTGGAGAAGCACGTTGAGCACTTGAAGCACTATCCACCAAGAAGACCCCACTACCTCCTATTATTTAGCCATGACATTGAGCACAATCAGTAATGTTTTTAGCCTATAAATACTAGCATATATATATTCAATTACGAAACACAGAATATCTCAATTATCAAGAGTATTTCTAATGTACGAGCAATTTTATTCATAGCAATAATAATCTTTTTTCTTATTGTTTTTAGTCCAATTGATTGAATTACCCACAAATCATCCACTTTAATTATTTTCTACCAAATACCTAAATTTTTCTCAAACAAACGTCATACAAAAAAATTTAATTATTGACTTAGTAAGAAGCTCTCCTACGCTAAAACATCATTTCCTTCCACAACAAATCTCTTATATTCGATTTCTCGACATCTGAATCAATCTCGATATTCAACGATTCTTCAGCAATATCATCCTGTTCGGTGCTATAAAAATTGGATAGGTAAGGGTGTTTCAGTGCTTGAGTGCTAGTGATCCTTTTCTTTGGGTCAAAAACAAGCATCTTTTGCAACAAGTCTAGGGTCAATTGATCTTCGTTTGGATACATGTCTCTAAAAGAAAATCCCCTCCACTGAGGAAACGACTTGATGAACTTGATTGCGTGTTAATTTTTAATGAAATCAATGTCCGAATCAGAAGGCTTCCCAAGAATGTAGATAATAAGTCCTAGTTAGTGGAAAATGTTGGTGCCAGGGAAGAGTGGTTTGCGTCCTAATAGTTTGGCCAAAATACATCCGACAGCCCTTACATCGATTGATGCATCATAATAGTTACTGCACACCAGAATCTCGAGAGCTTGGTACCAACAAGTACCAACAAACTCGGTCATGAATTCGCCTTCCCCTTTAGTAGTTGTTGATAGCCCAAAGTCACAAATCTTGAGACGGACGCTTGTGTTAACTAGTAGATTTGCAGGCTTTAGATCACGATGAAGGACGTTTGCTGAATGGAGATACTTAAGCCCTCGAAGCAACTGCACATTTAATTTATTGCGGTTAAGACTAATGAACAGTTATGTTAATTAATAAAATTAAATAGTGATATATGGCACAAAATGAATCGATTATTACATAATTAATGTATGGTCACTCTAGTACATGTATTGCATATAACTTTGATCGATTGTTTAAATCTTGATTACGAATTTACCCAGTTATCAAATACGAGTACTCAACCACACTATATATATGACAATATATGCCCTAATATTTTGAGAATATAAAATTAAAATCGATCACACTATATATATGACAGTATTATCAAACCATTTAAAACATAAAAGTACAATTCAAAAACAGTAATCTTCGAGCAATACTATTTAAAACCATGCATGCAAGATTTGTTCCCTTAAAAAAGCCATGCAAGATTTGTTATATACGTACACATAAATAATCAAATAAAGAAAACAACAACATAAGAAAGTAAAAGTACCTGGAACATGAAGAATTTGCAATAATCGTTAGAGATGGGTCGGGGAGAACTAATAATCCGATGAAGATCGGTGTCCATAAGGTCATAAACCAAATAAATATCATTGAAGGTGGACTTAGTAGACGAGACCATGACATCTTTCAATCGGATGATGTTCTCATGATGAATGCTTCTCAAGATTGCTAATTCCCTTAAAGTTTGTACCGCTTTCATATTTTTATCAAAGACATGGTCGATCTTCTTAATGGCAATTTGCTCATCAGTATAGGTGTTAAGACAACAGAAAACGACTCCGAAACTTCCACTTCCTAATGGACCAACCGGTGCGTACTTGGTATCGACTTCAAACTCGGTTTGCAACACTCGGAATTTGTGCTTGGGGTTTGGCATGATCACCCTCAACTTTCTCGCCGGCACAGCTACATCCACCATTATTCTGACTTAGCTAGATACTGATGAATAATACTTTTAATTTATGCTATGGAATTATTAATTAATTAATATGATGATATGAAGAAGTGATGAATGAACGAACGAATGAATGAATAATAACGGAGGAATGCAAGTACTTATATATATATATATATATATATATATATATATATATATATATATATATATATATATATATATATATATA
>SNQN01013953.1:0-11797 GCA_008642245.1 Bassia scoparia | reverse complement strand
ATATATATAGAGATGAGGAAAAAAAATTACCTTAATTAATTTATAATTTTTTACTACATATATATTATCAATCTTATATAATCCAAAAATAGTTCAATTTATTAGTAGACTTAATTATAATGTTTCAAACTTTCTTGTTTTGAAATTTGAATTGTGGTTGTTTTAATTTGGTAATTAATTAGTCAGTGTAAATTAATATCTCAAATTTAATCCCATGTAAATAAAGAGTTAAGAAAGCTTAATAAGGATATAGCGGGAATTTCATAGCCACCGCAGCCACACCTCACCCCTTCCCTTATACTCCATACTAGTCTTATAAGCACGCGATGCGTGCGTGTATTTATTAAAATGTTGCATTGATATATGATTTGTTTAGTTACTATGATTTTTTTCCTTTATGATTGGATCTTGAATATAAAAAAAATTTACAGATATTACAAAATAGTTTAAGTTGATTTTATATAAATTCAAAAAATGACACTGTTTTGTACAAAAATAAATAAATAAAATTATATATAGTGATTATTTGATGGTTCAATTTTGAAATTTTATATGTTATTGTATTAATTGATTGACTTGTGGGAATAAATTAAATAAAGTGAACATTAATTGATCTAAATTATTCTAATTTAAGTTTTTTTATTGATAAAAACTTTCCTTTTTTCCTTTAATTTGGTTACATTGATTGATAATCTAATTATATCTCATATTTTTGAATTGATTGAATAACCATTAACCAATATGGTAAGTTTATGCATAAATTTATGGTGTGTTGTGTAATCTCCATAAGTAGTATGGGTAGATTAGTAATTTCAAAGGGGGACACCATTGCTCCCCCCTTCACTTATATAATAAAGATAATAGAGATATATGCCCTTAAATGATTCAGCCAATCAATTTAACTTTCTAAATAAGAAAATTTAACAAATTAGTACAATGATGTTAACAAACCAATGTCTCAATCAATAAACAAATTTCCCAAATATAGTCAACCCGATTTATTCATTAATTTTCTCATACACAAGTCAACCAATTAAATACTAAAGTTCTCTTAAAAAAAATAATAGGGATTGATTTTCTAAGTTATGTCCCTCAATTTTCTCGATTTCTAAGCTAACTCCACCTTTTCTAAAGCTTCTCACTTGTCTCCCCTATTTTTCACGGTTTAGCAAGCTTAATCCTTTATTAATCTTTTCCTTAACTGTGGTTTATGTTTGGTTAATTGTTGTTGCGAAAAGTCTAAATAACCCGTTTGACTCTTCAATTACCTTCGTTTGATCAAAGCACCGCCCCATCACTCTGTTCCACTCATGCAATAACTTCCATTATCACTTCAACCCATCAATTTTAACTTGATAGGTATATAAATACTTACTTTTTTTTACGGGATATAAATACTTTGTTTCGTTATACTTACGCTTAAACATTCCTATTTTTATAGTTTCGATATTGTGTTTTCACAAACTCGAAATTTTTCTCATGATAACTGGAGATGCCTCCTTAACATGGAAAATACAATTTCATAAGAAAATCTTTA
The DNA here is from genome assembly GCA_008642245.1 of Bassia scoparia. Lineage (NCBI taxonomy): Eukaryota > Viridiplantae > Streptophyta > Magnoliopsida > Caryophyllales > Amaranthaceae > Bassia > Bassia scoparia. Next base: position 10,260 of record SNQN01013953.1, on the reverse strand, counting down.
TTATATCATTATCATCAATTACTACAATCAACATCACCTATGTGTTCACCTTAATTTAATTCATCATGATTTTTCAGTTTTATGATTACCTACTTTAATTTATTTTTTTTTTGCTGTCTTTTGCCATTTTTTAATTTATTTCATTTTTAAAATTGTTAATCCGTATTTGTTTGTCATTAACCTAGCTCTGTATTATAAGTATAATTTATATGTTTTACATAAAACTCCAACAATGAAGATAATTGGTTTTATACTAAAACTATAGTGTTGATAATAAATTAAAATGTTGTGATACACAATTACACATCGTGTACGCGATGTATGTCTACATACACAATGCATCATACAATTAGATCAGGCGGGTCTCTGGATGAGATTACTTAATATATATTTCATGACTAATCTTCGTTTATCTCTTGTTTAAATTTGCATGAGAACAGGCAGACAAATCAACCATTTTAGACGAAGCTGTAAACGAACTACATCAAGTCCATAGCAACTCCCATCCTCTGTTGCGGCCACCTCCAGACTAGCTAAGCTCTCCGGTAGAGAGACCTTCATGGCTAATCAGATTTCGTCAATGAACAACAACAGCAACAACAGTAGCTTCATAGACCCAAGATTCTTTGCTTCATCCTCTACTGCTCGCCTTTCGGTGTTCATTCAAACTTGGACTTCTGCGAATGTCGTGCTCAACATTTGTGGCAATGATGCACAATTCTCTATTTATGCACTGAAAAGGCCTGGTCGGTCTATTTACTACTATTTGTTGTGTTCTTGAGAAGTATAAAGTGGAGGCTACAACTGTTCACATTTCTACAACTACTGATCGGTGTACGTACATAATTCAGGGTTATGTAAGTTATCACTCATTAGTCATTACACATACATAGCTCCCTATTCCCTTCTATCAAAAACTGCATGTTGTTTTTCTTACTATTGTTGACTTGTATGGTTTTTTTTTATGCGAATGAGCCACTAAAGGATGGCGGGTTTGAACCTATAACCTATTTTACACTGTCCCACAATCTTTATCACTAGGCCAAGACATCAATAGTGACTTGTGTGTTTTTATGATGAAAAGTAAACAAGGAGTAATTGTGTTCGGAGCTTAATTTGGAGTTTTTGTAAGTGTAGGGAATTTAATTAGCGTCTATTGTTGAAATATTTATAAATCCTCACTGAAACATTTCTCCATATAACAAGACTAAATTTTCACGTGGTTGGGAAAATGGTTAATTTAATAATATTGTATCTGTATGTTGGTTTGTGAAAATTGTTGATCACTGAAAATCAATTTTGTCAAACCATGCTATCATTAATTATGTTTTTAGCTTATTGTCCATTCTTGTTACGCACAACATTACCATATCTTATAATGCTAATCACCGTTTTTTTGTATAATATTTTTCTCTTTTAATATCAGGCTACTGAGCAATTGTTGAATAACATGTCTGTGGAAGAGATCTACATTAAGCAAGCAGCAGGAGAGATAATGTTGTGGGTGGCATCTTGATCATTAAACTTATTTGTTAATCTGTTTACATAATTGTCTTCGCGATATCGGATGAATTGGAAGTACTATACATGGCTTTACTTGGACAATTTTCGTTAGCTGAAGAAGAATGTGTGTTGAGAGTATGAACTATTGATGATAGTATACTTCTCTTAATAAGCATCCAAAACTTTTTTAATTTTTATGGTTTGGTACCAATTGTTTAATTGAATGTTGTAACTTTGAATTGAAGTATTTTGGATTTTTCATTTGTTTTTAATTATTCAAACTTACATTACAGCATATCATGCATTGCTCGCTTTAATTTGTATGTGAATATTGTCTCGTTGTAGAGCTGGCGTGAAATCTATTACATACATGAAGATCTGCAGGTCTTTGAGTTGGTAGAATGTGGTAGTGCAAATTAAAGTTGTTAATAATGTTTTGAAAATTTCGAGATAGATTTTCTCGATGCCATCAAGACAGCAGTTATATGGACTACGTTCATATATGGTGAGAATCGCCATACATACATACATACATACATACATACATACATACATACATACATACATACATACATACATACATACATACATACATACATACATACATACATACATACATACATACATACATACATACATACTATAGAAGAAATGAGAAAATGATGATTTACTCATTCAATATACACAAGCATTTATAGTATACAAGCTAGGCTAATACCTAAACTAAAAAGGTAATACAAGATACTAACTACTATAATTAGGGAGATAAAATATGGCTATAATTTACAGAATAATTTGACTATAACATAACTCCTTATAATAGTGCTATAAAATATACAATAATGATTCTTAAGATTAAGTAATATTGACGTTGTATATTACATTACATACATACATACATACATACATACATACATACATACATACATACATACATACATACATACATAAAATACATACATACATACATACATACATACATACATACATACATACATACATACATACATACATACATACATACATACATACATACATACATACATACATACATACATACATACATACATACATACATACATACATACATACATACATACATACATACATACATACATACATACATACATACATACATACATACATACATACATACATACATACATACATACAACGTTACCAATAATAAAACACTACTTACAATAGCGTTTTATCATAAATAAATCGCTATTGACAATAGCAATTTTGTAAAAATAATAATAAAAAATTGAATCCGCCTACATGGACAATATCTTCGTAAATATTTTCAATTTCGACGCAAACTCGTAAATATGTAAAGTTGAACAACATTTGGGAAAAAATGTGGGGATTCCTTTCTATTTCCTTCCACCCTACTCGGCTACTCCCACAATCTTGTCGAGTCCAGCCCAAAGGAAACCGTACGAGTAATGAAGGATAGGGGAAGTACATAGTAATTTGTCGCGGAATAATAAATTTAGTTACGTGGTTAGGATAAGGTGTTATCACTAACTTAATAACTAAATTAGAAGTCAGCCAATTACTCATCCCCTCTCTCGTAGGGTTTTTCGGCACTGTTCTCCGCCCCTTTGCCTCCCCTCTCTTCCCTCATTGCTCTCCTTCCCCTCTGTTTCTTTCCTCTTTGTCGTATTCCCCTCGCTCTCCCTCCCTTGGCCGCCCCTTCTATTTTCGCCGCAATGGGGGCTCGCCGCGTGGGTTAGGACTACGGTCCCCCCCTCACCGCCGGTGAGTCCCCTCAATCCTTGTGGGTTTGCATTTGCTCGATTTCAATTATTTATGCAATTCCTATTGACGGGTTTAAACTTTGCTTTAATGTTTTTTCATTGGTTCTTTGCGATGACGTGGCAAGCAAAGGGCAACGATCACGACCCCCTGATTGAGGGCCTTGATCCGAGGGGAAACCAACTCGAACCCCTGATTTAGGGCTTTGGTCTGACCAGCCGCGTCGTGGAAGGTGTTGGTAGGGTTTCCGCCATCATCGTTAATGGGTGCTGCTATGTATCGTCTCAAGCAAACTTCTTTAATTTAGTTTTATTTATTTTAATTTCAATAAAGATGTCCGCTGGGTTTTGGTTTCTATTTGATCACAATTCTAGGATTTTTGGATGTTTTCCTGTTGCTCTTTCTATTCACAGGAGGAGACCTTAGCCGAGTCTATATCCATTGTTTGGCGACTTTCAGATGCCGACTAGTACACAGGTTGTGCTACTGGTTATTGTCTTAGCTTCTCGAGGGAGATTGATTCAAGGTTTTAGGGTTTCGCTTATCGATACATCCCTTATTACGGACATTGGTGTGTGTGGTTTCATTCTTTTTGGCATTATCATAGAGACTACAGACTTACACAGGCCGACGTAGCTACGCAACAATGGATGCTATGRCGAACTTATCAGTATTGCTTCGAATGAAGGGAATTTATTAAGGCGAAAATTATTCAAATCTGTTGTATTAATGCAAAATGTTCATAGATTCTATGGATGTCTGTTATGATTTTTTCATTTCTGTCAAATTGTAAGTGTCGTTTGGCTTTACTATATGAATGAAACATTTTTAGTTTTCTCGTCAAAAAAAAGGTGTTGAATTTTTTTTAAGGGAATAGGGTGTTGAATATAAGTTGTGTATAATCTATTAAATAGCGATTTTTTTACACAAATATTGCAAACTAGATCCAAATTTACGGATATGCTTTGGTTTGCAAACTAATTACCTAGATACCATCCACAGGATCGACCCAAACTTCTTATTTTTTTTTWWWWAAAAAAAAAGAAATCACTCAATAGCGATTTTATTAGAAAAACGCATTAATAGTGATTTTACTCGGTAAAACACTAGTAGTAGTATCACTCAAGTTAGATGATATTGCTGTAGAATAACTGATATGCACGCGTTCAATTACTACAATCAGCTAGCGAAGAACAGGCTCCTTTCGCTTCGTTTCACTTCGTATTGCATGATTCATTTCGATATGTTTCAATGACGCGTAAATTCACAAACTCATACTTCTTCGTATCACAACATAATTTGTTATTGCGGACTCTTGGAAGTAAAGCTATGCCATTGTGTAACAATCAGCGATTGTTCTCTAATCGTTGACGAGTGATTTATTTTGATAGCATAGGAAGTAATTATTTGTTATTGCATATTGGGCTTATAATGGTTGCGCATTCCACTGGCATTTGTCTCTGCTGCTAGAGAGAGGAGAAAGCATTAGGAGCGAATCTATCAAAAATGCTCAGGGCTCCGCCAGTCGTGTGGTGGACATCGCCTACTCGGTCATTCAAATTTTCTTTGTTTTGAATAGATGTGAATTTTCACGTCATCGCTTGTTGAAGCACAAAATCTGCTACGTATCCACTCAAAACAAGAGACTAGTGTACACTATGATTTACTTAATGCATATATGCGAGTTTAATCATGTGTTATTCACTCTTCAGCTTTAAAGGGTATGCGACTTCGGAATATATGCTATTAAAGCTCAGCTTGGTGCTTCTAGACTAAAAAATCTTAACTATGTGTTTTTTTGAGTCCGAGCGGCATGCCATCATTCGGGTTATCGTCCAGACATTGACTTAATCCTAATCATGAATAGTACCACATCTTGGTCAATAATCAATGGCGTCCATAATTCTTTCATTTTTGTATAGATTTGACTTTTGTGAATTGATTGGGCTGATGTTTTGGGCTTTATAGATTTACTGATAAACTTTCAAAAGAAAATAAATCAAGGTCTCTCTTTTAACCATCAAAACATGGTCGATCTATTGTAACAAAAAATATTAGAAAAACTAATAATAATCATTTAGGTTTTAAAACTCTGCTTAAACATGATATCACTTGAGACCCAAAGACGGCTTTATACATATTATTTATTTTGCGCTCATGATATACTCAGAGATGGATCATTTGTGACTATGGATTAGTGGTTAAAACATATTTTTATCTTTAAGGGTCATAGCATATCAGATAGTTCTCTAAGTGTTTCGCTACATTGAGTGATTAAATTTTTTAAACTTAAGAATTTTAGTCTCACATTAACTACCATTACTATGCGCCATAGAGTCTTAAAACTTGTCTGTTTTTACTAGTATTCACATCAATAGCAAATAAATCGATTACCACGCAGAAACGTTGAGCATGCACATGAGGTGTTATACTTGTGTGAAAATGTACGTGGCGTATTACTACCTCTTGGATTGGCCTGTGCGCACTTCCGATCTATAACAAGTCAAGCTACAACATATTTAGAAATAATAGGTGGGCTCAATGTCGATTTTACCTTGAGAATATGTCAAACCAGATATTCGTGATAAAACCGATCTACGTGGTGGATCATGAAAAATATTTTTAAAACCGAAACATATCCGTATTTTGGATCTACGTTTGGTGGTACGTTCTGTGTATGTTAGTGTTCAATCAGTTTCAAAAACAGTCATTAACATCATTTTGTATGAACACTCAACCCAATACCCCGAGTGAGTTTTTCGAATGCCTTCCTTAATCAGGTCAATGTACTCCGGAGAATACCCTAAAGTTTTGAGATGTGCTCGCAACATTAGATACGGCACATATGCACTGCTAGATAGTACAAGTCTCTTGGTACTTCTACAATGGCTCTATCATAGTAGGAGCTCTTAGTGTCCAGTTATAAAGAAAATGCGAGGATAAAGACAGCGTTGGACAAATCTGAGTGGCGATCTTATCTATCCTTCGCTCTTATTCTAATATAATTACAAGATAATTTGTCTGAATATGTGTTATTACTTTTTACACTAAATAGTGTAATAGTGAACATGAAACGGCTAATAGTTGAATAGTCGATATCGCTTCAGTGTCTTGAGATTGTATCCAAAAAGTCGGCAAATGTGGCAGTTGAGTAGGATATTTAAGCAGTATATATATAGGTGCGTAGTTGCTAATATCTGCCTTATTAAAACAGAGAATGAGTATAGTTTTTTTTCTACTCTCAAATAGTCCAAGTCGTTATACACCTCATTGGAAATAGTATTATAGTAGGTGCAGTGACTCTCATATAAGATATTTCTTGTAATTACTAGCTCACTATAACGGCACATAGTTCCCTAGATTTGTTCTATGAGCATAAATCCTCGAGCTATTATTAATTACACAAAAGATACGCTATTATGACCATCCTCTATATAATTTGTAATATTTCCAGTTCTAGTTGCGGTGACAACCAAAGATGTGACACAGGATGATGGTGTCTAATCTCGCCAATGCACTTGAGGGATATGTCTAGCGGAGTCTTACGTATCTTCCAGGGGTAATTTTGTCTGTGAATCCTTCACATTCCAATCGAGTTATAAACTACATAACAAAATGCTAAAAGTACCTCCAGTCATTCCATGTATTAACTGCAAGTAGGAAACAACATGGATTTCACGACACACTAAGCCCAATCGTGTGGTTCTTTATAAATTTATATGCCTATCCATGAGTCCGTGCTCCTCGCTAACGTGCGCACTTGTCTATATACTGTATGGCTTCCACATCTTCTCATCAACAACTGACTCACAACTTGCGTGACGCTGATTTTCAGTACTCTACAGGTTCTTTACTTGTCGAGCAAACTCGCCACAACAAATTACGTTATTCTTCCCTCTCACCTCCTATTATGAATTTTCCTGAATTTTGAGTTTGTAAGAATGGTAAGGATGAACAAAAGGATCAATATCACTAGTATGTCTAGCATCCACATCACCGTATCACAGACATATCACCTATGATGGCATAGAAGAAAGCTTTAAGAAAGCAACTATCTAAATGTCTTCAGCTCCACTGAATCCACAAATTAGCCAGATAGCATGATAATATCCTAATCTAAGCTCCCATTAGAAACAGAATGAGACGCGAGATTAAATTAAACCAAATTTAGACTGCTTGTAATTTAGCCTTGGTTGGGTTGGCAAGCTCCCTCAATGAGGTTTCTCTCTTCATCATTTAACTTTTTAGGAAATCTCACTTCCACTTACTAGCTGGTCACCATTTCTTTGTTTACCCTTTCTATTTACTATGGATCCTTGTCTCCATAGGTAGCATCTAGTCTGTCACGCAGGACTTATATCACGTACCATTAGATGTGAGAGCTTGTACAGCACTTGCAGTTCTACTATCTCGACATCCGTGGACTTTAATGCCCAGTTCATGTAGATAGGATATCTTGGCAATCATAGAGTATTTATTTTCCGTTCCTATTTCAAAACAGGATCGTTCACGAACTTCAATCCAACAACAGATTCACCAGGGGGGCCACCTTTTTTTACACTTGAAGACAATTGTGCCCTCGGATTCAGCCTTAATTGGTTTTCCCATCAATTAACCTGCAGGAACTTTTACTTTAGTCTTTCTTGGTATTTTTTTTAACTCAGACTCTCGCACGCGCTGACAGTTCTTCATGGCAAGGGTCGTGCATTCGTTCGCGCATTCCATCAAGTCAGGGCAAGACATAGCCTGTTGAACTCATACCAAACGGTGTTCTCATTAAGAGATAAGCTGTCTACCATCCGTTGCATGATTTTGCAGATTTTAGAACTTAGAGGCCTGGTTTAGAACCTGAGCCTTAAGGTGGAACAATCCTTCTCAGCTCTTCTTACGTTTTGCTCTAATATGCCTTCCTCTCTCAATATCCCCCAAACTGCTTTTTGAAATCAAGTCGAAGACTGTAAGCCAGATCCTCACCCTCTGCTCATCGAGTCAAGCACCATAGAAAGTCTTTTCTCCATCACTACCTACAGCTATCTATCGCCACATATTGTTGATTAAGCGCTTCATGCACAACTCAAACATTCTGCCTTTTGTTGTAATTTATAACCTTTAAAGTTCGTCTGTGTAAAAGATGATGAAGAAATTTCTTCGAAGCACGGGCAAAAATGTAGAAAGAGTTTCTTGGGGTGGGTACAATTGGGTTTTATTCATGCGGCGTAAATTCTATAGGACAGTAATTTGTAGTTACAAGTTACGTTTTTTGAGTTTCATTGTTATAAATATAGGGTTCTCATTGGTTCACCAGTTGCCACTAAAGTTTAGGTTGTATGAATATTAGCTCATACTTTTTTTTTATTTCTTTTTTTTATTATTTAAAAAAGCCATCTAACTTTACATGAGAATTAAACATATCAATTGCTATTATATCTTTAAACCATGGGTATTTAAAAAGTTAGCTTTACAAATCCCGGCTTCCTCTCTCAACTTCACCCATTTCTTTCTCTCTCTTCAAACCCCCTTGCCATCACCGCCCCCTCTCTCACGCAAAAACCACCCCCAAAGCAGCCGCAACCACGAACCGTGAACCACCCACAATGGCCACAAATCGCAACTGCGAGCCACCCACCCACTTCTGAATTGCTACGATTTGACTTCGAATTCGCAAAATTTCAAYCCCTTCATCCCCAATTCGATTTTATTGGACGTTAGATGGGGATTTCGCAATCCAAATCATCAAAATAGTTGAATGCAGCTCGAATTTGCCAAATAATGTTCGAAAAAGGGTTCGAATTCATGTTCGTGGGATCAATTCCAATTTCATGGAACTGAATTCGTGGGTGTTAGAATGATTTGTGTATTCTTGGGTTCGAATTCTTGGGTTCAAATTCTTGGGTTGTTAGAATGAATTGCTGATGTTATGCGACAGTTGTGGGGTAGTGGGTCGAGTGGTTAGGTGTTACGGTGGTTCGTGGTGTGTCGATTGTGGCGAGGGGTGAAGGTAGGTGTGTCATGACTCACCTGGGTTTGTGTGTGGTGCTGGTTGCAGAGATGGTGCTCGTGAAATTCGGGAGTTTTTTGAGATACAATTGATGACAGATTTTTTTTTTTAAAATAAAAAAAATTATTCCAGCTTTTGTTAACCCATGGTTAAGGAAAATAAGGTAATTGAGTATATTTAGTGCCTAAATCTGAATTGATGGTTATTTTTTGACAATAAAAAAAAGTGATGGCTACTATTGATACTAAATAACTATAGATGGCCACCAACAGGGGCGAAGCTAGAAAAAAATATTGATGGGAGCCGAACACATGAACTAAATTCCACCTCTCCCCTAAATTTCCGTTTTTATTTTATACCCCATACTGCACGTCTGCACCTAAATTCCACCTCGCCCATACAAATCACTTACCATTTCCATACCCCTCCCAACTTTCAAACTCCATCAACTACTACCCACAATAAGGGGTTTGATTTTCAAACCTCAAAATCCAGAGACAAACCCCTTATTGTGGATGCCACTAATAATTACATTTTTATTATTTAATTATTAATTTTTAAAAACATACAATTATAGATAACGGAGTATTAAAAATATGAAAAGAAAACTATGAAACATATGAATAGTACATGCACAAAACATTGTGGAAATAAGGGAGTGAGTGTTTCATTAGTTTTATATTTCGTAGGCCGTAGGTTTTTTTGTATAGGCATATAGCAATACTATTGGACTTAGTTGGAATGTTTTACAATCCTCTAGTAATCTAGTTACCTAGTCTCATTTCTTCTGACATGGTACAGACTAGTAGACTTATCCGTAATTTATGCTTGTTTCGCTTTCTCTTTCTACTTTAATTCAAGAATATACATTGTACCTTTGTACTGCTCTATATTTAACGAGTATTTCCTTCTACTTCAGCACTGATTGCGCTACTAATTAATAGATTTTGGGTTATGAGGGAGCCCTCCCCCCCTCCCTCTCTCTTCTCGTCTCTCTC
>SNQN01013952.1:0-11806 GCA_008642245.1 Bassia scoparia | reverse complement strand
CACTGGCTGTAGAAGCCATTGCTTTATACTCTGATTCTGAAGAAGATCTAGAAACCACAGATTGCTTCTTGCTCTTCCATGAAATGGGAGAATTCCCTAGCAAAACCAAGTATCCTGTCACAGACTTCCTACTATTAGGGAAAGCAGCCCAATCAGRATCAGAAAAGGCCTGTAAAGTCAGCTTAGATTGACCATTGAGTAATATGCCTTGAGCAACAYTACCAGCTACATATCTCAACACATGATGTAAAGCATGAAGGTGAGGTTGCCTAGGAGAATGCATAAACTGACTCAATGTTTGAACAGAGAAGGCAAGATCAGGTCTAGTATTTGTAAGAAAATTCAGTTTGCCAATGAGAGATCTATAATGAGCAGGATCAGTTAGCAAATCCCCTTCATCAGTATGCAACTTGAAATTAATAGGAAYAGGAGTAGGAGCTGATTTGTGCAAATCAAAAGCACTGAACTCCAAAAGTTCCTGAGCAAATTTTTGTTGAGTCAAAACCATACCAGCTGAAGTATAGTGCACCTCCATTCCTAAGAAATAATTGAGCAAACCCAAATCCTTGATGCTAAACACAGTGTTCAAGTGAGATTTCAAAGCAGAGATGGTAGTTGAATCAGCACCAGTAATCACAATATCATCTACATAGACTGCAACTATGGTAAGATGACCTYAGGATTGTTTCAGAAAAAGGGAATGATCATATTTAGACTTAAGAAAACCTTGGGAACACAATTCAGAATGCAACTTGGAATACCACTGTCTGGATGCTTGTTTAAGCCCATAAAGAGACTTCCTCAACCTACATACATGTTGAGATGGATTAGGAAGACCAGGTGGCATTCTCATATAATCTCTCATCGCAATCCAATGCAGGAGAGAATGGTTTACATCAACGTTGGAAAGCATTAGAAAGACAAGGCCAGAAACATCTAAGGGTAGGCATTCTTAATCCAGGGGAGAAAGCTCATCAAAATCATGCCATGTTTTGGTAAAAGCTTTAGCGAACAACCTAGCTTTTATTATCCTCAAGAATCCATCAGACTGAGTTGACCTTATAACCCATTGCAGCTTATTGTTTCTCTTGGTGGCAAGGGAACAATATCCAGTATGATAGCTGCAAAGCTGCAAGTCTTGTATTGCCCTGAACCCAATTGAGGAATAGCAGTTTGATCATAGGAAACAGGCTCAACAATGGATGCAGGAGAAACAGAAGGGAGGAAATGGAAACAATCACAGTGAGCAGCAGAAGGTACATTGATCTAGAATTGTGACGGTGCTGTGTTGACAGGATTGCAAGTGGGTGGTGAAGGAGATGTGATTGGTGTGAGAGGAAGAATGATTAATGAGAAGAAAATTCTTGGAGAGTCAAGAAGAGAAATGGAGAAGAATGAAGAAGTATAGAGACAACTGAGAAGAGGAGAAAGAAAAACATCTGGTGTAGTGGGTAGCTAGGTAAAAGTATAGAAGTAGATAGGGTTGGAAAGGTGAAAGAAAAAGAATTCATGGAAGGTAACATCCCTTGAATCTGAATCTTAAAGTCTCTAAATTGAGACTTATATCCCTTGCCATCAGGAATCCAAGAAAATAGCAGGAACTGCTCGAGGATCAAACTTGGTCCTATGAACCTTGAGTGTGTTAACATAACACAACATCCAAAAGATTTAAGGTTGTTCAATCAGGAACTGTTAAACAGCATTGATATGGAGATTGGAATGCAAGGTTTGAGTGGCATCTATCACCAATAGGTGCACAAAGAAAGCATCACCCAAACTTAGAAGATCTTAGACTGAAAATACAATGCCTTGCAGTCTCCCAAAACAGCCTGTGCTTTCTCTCCACTACACCATTCGTTGGGTGTATCAAGCACAGCTCTCTTTGACAAGCCCTTTGAGAAAAGAATTGTTTCAAAGGACCTTCACATATTCTGGAGCATTATCTGACCTGATCCTCATACTGGAGGAATTGTGTTCAACAAGTAAACAAAATCTTGAAAACTTGCCACATCAGACTATACTAATAAGTTGTGTCCAGGAAACCTTGTATAATCATCCACAATTGTCACAATGGTTAAAACATTATGAGTTTTAACTTTGTAGGGGCCAACAGATCAACATGCAATAATTGGAAAGTGGGAAGTTTATTGAACTTATTAAAAGAGTCTAGATTGCTAGCTGCAGGACAATGACATATAGATTCAGATACATCAGGAAAGGTACAAAAAGGAAAACATGCTTCAATTGAGCAAAAGGCAATATGACCTAGTCTTAAATCCACATTTGCATCACAATTGTAATCTTAAAGAAGAGACATTAGACAAAGATATTGAAGAATTATTCAAACTTGTGCAGAGAAGAACAGATTAAAATCTGAATGAAGCTGATAAAGACCTTCCTGCAGATCACCAAGAAGAGAGGAGCTCTTGCAAGGAGGCCCCTGAATATAACAATGAGATTTAGTGAAATAAACTGTAGATTAATTTGTCACACAGTTTAGTCACAGAAAGAAGATTGAAATAAAATTTGGTGCACACAGGACATCATGTAAAAAATAGAATTTGTAAGCTTAACTGTCATGGTGTGAATTTACTAGTACCATCAGGAAGAAGAATGGAACAATAACAGGAGAACTAGAAACAAAAAGTGAGAAATCATGCATATATGATCTGTTGCCCCACTATCAATAACCCAAGCATGCTTGAAACAAGAGACTAAACAGAAAGTACCTGCTAAATTAGCTTGGCACTGTGCTCAGGATCAGCAGCAGTAGTGGTGAATTGAGAGAGGCTGCTTGTAGCATATTACCAAGTATTGTATTGATCAGCTGAGATGGAAGAGTAGTGAGTTCACTGTGTCACTGGCTGTATTAGTAGAATGTTGTGACTGATGACAGTGGCTGCAACTCTAGTATCCTTTTGCCTTTGAACTAAATCAGGAGGATCCCATGAACTTTGAAACACTCTCCAACTATGTCCAGAACCTTGCAGTGTGTGCAAAAATAAGAAGCAGGCCTTTTGTTGCTATTAACCCTTTGTAAGCACCTGAAGACTTTCAGCAGAAGAATGTGCTTGTTGTCCTGGTGTGTTGAGAGATTCTGAGAATGATTGTAATTAGCATTGAATGCCAAATTCTCAAGAGTGTTTGAGACATTTCTTTGTGACCTTCTGTGAAAATCTATACCTCTGATAGCTTAGGAAGTGACTTCTTCATGAGAATAGTGCTCCTAATACCAGAAACACATCCTTAAGCTTCATCATGACTTGTAAGCTTCTATCTTGCGCTGCTTGTGTAATGCCAGTGAGATTGCAAATGCATCGACCACAAGTACAAGTAGGCATTGGATCAACCCTCTGAAGTTCATCCCAAAGTACCTTACTTGGTGTAAAACTCTAGTACTGACATGTTACCTGCTCAATATCACTAATGTTTTCCAATTGAAACCTGAGTTGCAGAAGAAATCAAATCTCCCTCTAATCTTCATCTCTGCTGCTGTGTTAAAGCTCATTACACCCTCAGCTACCTTAGGATCTAGATTGAAAACCAACCATGACATCACCATGTCATTGCACCTGACCCATGGTTCATACAGTGCATCATCAACATCAGGTTGAACAAGTGTGCCTTTGAGAAAACCGAGCTTAWTTCGAGTAGAAAAGGCCATAAGAATGCACTTCTTCCAATTAGTGAAGCCAGTGCCATTGAATTTAACAGATACAAGAGCCTGAGGAGTGTAATCTGAAGGATGAATGTAGTAAACACTATTTGGATCAGCAAAAAGGCAATAATCTTGGTTGATTATTGTTGTTTGAAAAATCTGGAGGTGTTTGTGGTTGATCTGAAGTCATGATCTAATTTCGAGGAAAAAGAAGATGAAAGAAAAGAAGAATTGCAGAAAATGAAAACAAGAGGATKACAACAGCACTGATCAAGATTAACCACAACAGCACTGATCAAAATTGAAAATCAATCGCAATCACTACAGCACTGATTGAACTCGATTGATTGTTAAAACAAAGAAACAGAAGAATAATGGAAATTGCAATCAGGAAATCGTAATTGCAGATTGAAAATTGACGAAGTGCAAAAGAAGAACAATCAGGAAATCGATAACAATCGAGGAATCGACAACAAGTAATCGAAAGAAAACAGAACTGTAATGGCAGAAAATGAATTGAGATCACCTAATAATCAGGAATCTCATTGAGACTTTGCATCAAACACATTATCTGCTCTGATACCATGTAGAAATTGTCAGCAAAAGTATGGTGATCATCTTCACAACTCGATTACATGTTGATCAATTGATGATATTCAGCAGAAATTGCAAACACAATGCAAGAACAGTAAAACCAGAATGTAAGAATATTGCAACACTTTGAGAGTAAATAAGAAGCTTGAGAGAATTTTATTATCAGAATGAAGTGTTACAACAATACAAAGAATGATTGATAATTATATATACTGATGCATTGCACAGAGAAGCAAACAGAACAGAATATAACAAACTCTAACCAACTATAACAAACTCTAACTAACTCAAAGATGAGCTGGCACCATTTGATAGACTCAAGTCTGCTGAGTTGGCAAGGAAACTGATACTCCTTGAGCTATATTACCAATAGTTGTTGACTATGTCCATGGATTATCGACCATTTACAGAAGAAATTGAGACAAAATTTAGCGAGCATTGTTCGTGATTATGCTGCTGAAGATCTGTCTCTTATACACATCTAGATGTGTATAAGAGACAGATCTGGAGGTGTTTGTGGTTGATCTGAAGCTATTATCCATCTTCGAGGAAAAAGAAGATGAAAGAAAAGAAGAATTGCAGAAAATGAAAACAAGAGGATAACAACAGCACTGATCAAGATTAACCACAACAGCACTGATCAAAATTGAAAATCAATCGCAATCACTACAGCACTGATTGAACTCGATTGATTGTTAAAACAAAGAAACAGAAGAATAATGGAAATTGCAATCAGGAAATCGTAATTGCAGATTGAAAATTGACGAAGTGCAAAAGAAGAACAATCAGGAAATCGATAACAATCGAGGAATCGACAACAAGTAATCGAAAGAAAACAGAACTGTAATGGCAGAAAATGAATTAAGATCACCTAATAATCAGGAATCTCATTGAAACTTTGCATCAAACACATTATCTGCTCTGATACCATGTAGAAATTGTCAGCAAAAGTATGGTGATCATCTTCACAACTCGATTACATGTTGATCAATTGATGATATTCAGCAGAAATTGCAAATACAATGCAAGAACAGTAAAACCAGAATGCAAGAATATTGCAACACTTTGAGAGTAAATAAGAAGCTTGAGAGAATTTTATTATCAGATTGAAGTGTTACAACAATACAAAGAATGATTGATAATTATATATACTGATGCTTTGCACAGAGAAGCAAACAGAACAGAATATAACAAACTCTAACCAACTGTAACAAACTCTAACTAACTCAAAGATGAGCTGGCACCATTTGATAGACTCAAGTCTGCTGAGTTGGCAAGGAAACTGATACTCCTTGAGCTATATTACCAATAGTTGTTGACTATGTCCATGGATTATCGACCATTTACAGAAGAAATTGAGACAAAATTTAGCGAGCATTGGTCTCTTATACACATCTAGATGTGTATAAGAGACAGCTAGGGTGGTGTTGGTCAACATGTCAATTGATTTAGGACAAATCCCATCTGCAAACCCGAGCTTGGAAATGGTAAGGATCTTGGCTTCATAGTTGATACTGAGGACCTTGTATCTTTGGCTTTCGATGGTAATGATGAGACTATTGTGTTGACAATCGAGCTCGAAGCCTGGATGACCACAGTAATTTTGCAGTCTGCTGTACCAAAAAGGATATGCAATCTTAATAGGGTAACCACATGAGAATATTCTCATTGGAGCACAATCATCATAAAGTTGATCAAGATTGGTTAATGACAACAAAGTCTGGAAATTACTAATCATCAGGAAGAAGCAGACTGCTGAAAATGGTACATTGTTTGAATACATTTCAAAAAAAATGAACAATATAGTTAGCTGAATTTGTCTTAGCTTATTTGATATGTAAGACTGTAAGAGAATGTATTTTGAGCTGAGAATTCCCATAAAATTTAAAAAATAATTCCTTTTAAGCGTTGTACAGATAAAAGTTGTCATGTTGATCAAACACTCCTATTATATATTGTTAGAAGCATCTTTTATGGAATACATTTTGATCATTCATTGAAAGTGTCATTGCACTGCAGTTTTAAAAATGAAAATTGATTGAGTGGGTGTTATAAAAGAAAAAATAAACACAATTGGCTTATTGTATGTCACAAAGTCAAGAGAAGAACCAGCTAGAGTTGACTTGAGTATTTATTATGGGCTATAAACTTCTTAACGCAAACCAAGGTCTAGGGATTAAGCRGTGAGAATAGAAAAAAAATTTCTTGTTGGAAAGATGCAATGTTACTCATTGAGGTACCATAAAAATCCTGTTGTACTCGCCAAATGCGGTGGAAACTATTAACTTCTCGTAGTACTAAAAAAACAAAATTAAGAAAAGAATGGATGCGATTACAATGTTGCACATTATGTTAGCCAGATTGGATTCTTAGAAAATGCATCAACAAGTTGACGACTATTCATAGTTAGTGAGGTGAATGCRCGAGATGTTAACAAGTTGCCAAATAGAAAAAAGCCTTTTTTTTWAATGCAAAGCAGGCAAATCAAGCATTAATTAATAGGAGAGTTTAGAGTAAGCTCCCTAGCATACAAGTCGCTGACCATAACAGGTGGTTCATCAAAAAGTACAACATCACCACCAATATCACAAAAACTATTAGTTCTAGTCTCTTTTGRTAAAGCATCAGCTAAARTATTACAATCCCTCGATAGATGTTCAATCCGCAGTTCCGGCATCTTGCTGCACAACTCCCTGCATGGTATAATAATGTTAGAGTATGAGTCTCTGGCAAGCACATCAACATTCAATCTATTAACAGCTTGTGAACTATCAGAGCAAAGCACAACATTAGACCACTGTCCTCTCACAAGAATATTAAGGGCCTCCCATAAAGCCCACAGTTCAGCACTCAAGACTGAATCTGCCACTCTCACTAGCTGCAAAACCCAAGACCCATGATCCTCGTATCTCGTAACACACCCGCCACACCAGACGGAGAGGAGCAGCCAACAAAAGAAGCATCAGTGGTCATCGTAAGCTAGCATTATCTCTTGGACCCAACCATCAGGAGACGAGAAGGTGTAGGTAACTGATTAGGCACGATAGCGAAGAAATCCCAAGCCAGCCTTAAGGACTCCTTCTTAACCCAGCCCGCAGGATGAGAAATCTGCTTGAAAACAAGGGCATTTCTTCGCAACCAAAGAGCCCAAAGGACAAAAGGAAAGAGAACTCTCCAAGGGAGGCTGTGTGGGTTCTCTGGTGAAGGCAAGATAATGGAGCTTATCCAACCCTAAAGAGGGGAGAGAAGCAGCAGGTGTCACATCGAAAGAGACCACACATCCAAGAGAATGTGCACTCTTTAGAATATGGAGACATCCTCAATGGCAAGGGCACAATGGGGCAAAGAGGGAAGCCAATGATATTGCGGGTAGCCAAGGCACCAGCATTGGAAAGCTTATCAAGCCATAGACGCCAATAAAAAGAACAAGATTTTTGGAGGCAGTTTAGCTTCCACAGCCAAAACACCTCCTCTGACACAGTAGCCGGATTGACGCGCAATAGTCGGATGAAAATTAAAGTTTGTTATCCCTGTGATGAAGAGTGGAGAAGACAATAATCCTCCATGTCCAAGAATAAGAAGGAGGGCAGCTTGAGCACTATTCTGGGGGTTTTAAAGCATAGGAGAGCTTCCTTGGATGGTCAACAATTCCATTACGATAAAAATCACCACAGTTTTAACCTCAGCTGTCACTCGTTCCGAACACATGAAAGGACCTGAACAGTGATTCGCAAGATGCCATTTTCCCACCAAGGTCATGCCAAAAAAAAATCGAAGCGGCATTGCCCAACGCCACACCCGAGCTTTTTTTGAAAAATCCCAAACTCTACCCATCGATCTCCAAATATGGAGACCCACCAGTGAAGGCACGCAGGGCAAAAGGTTTACAGTATTTTGCTTCAAAAACTTTGTTGCCGGAATTACTGCCATCCTCCACCGAACGACACATAACTTCAAAAGGAAAGCTTTATTGAGATCCATCAGCACCTAAGGCCCAAACCACCACACGTACGAGGCTTAGCCACTTCAGTCCATTTCACCATGTGGACCCCTTTTTGATTGAGAACCATTGTTCCCATAAGAGTTCCCATAATTGAGTTCATTTCACTTAAGCAACTTTTGGGTAGTTTGCAAACATTGGAAGTAATAGTTGGAATGGGTATTAATTTGTGACCTTCAACAACACTAGCTTTCCATCTTTTGACAGAGTAATTTGCTTTCCAAGAGCCAACTTTTTCCTCATTTTAAAGAGAATAAAATCCACATCCTCCTTTAGGGTGATGAGCTAAGATTAGGGGAAGCCCAAGTACTTGTCCAAGGACTCAAGTTTTCCTTTGATTTGAAAGACATCCACAAAACTCTCAAACCTTCGTTAACAGATCCCCAGTATTAGCAGAGAACAGATTGAACTCTTGGACAAGTTGACCGATTGGCCTTGACTGCTACAAAATATTCCAAAAATACTTGATCGTGTAAGCATTCCCACATTGCTTTCCCCCAGCAAGATAATCATCGGCGAATAAAAGATGGGAAATCTCCAATTTTTAACGGCCAATCGTAAAGGGGGCAACCTCCCTTTGATCACAAGCTTGGTGTATCAATTTGGAGAAATCTCCATAACATATGATAAACAAGTAGGCGAGATAAGGATCCCTTGGCGGTATCCCCGGGGACGGGTGAAAGCTTTTGTTTGCACACGCATTTAACAAGGATGAAGTGGAAACTGAAGCCACACAAACACATAATCAAATTATTATAGAGGCTTCATCTAGCCAAATTAAACAGGCACGCCCCCTATAGAAGCTCCATTCAGCCTTATCGTAACCTTCCTACCACCAATCCAGCTTTAGAACAAAACCACCCTCGGTCGCCCTTCTTATGCTTAAAGGTGATGTAGAATCTCGTAGCAATGATGCATGTAATCCGTACCACACCCGAGAAGCTGCTTTGTTGGGGGATTATTCCCTGGAAGTGAGATAGCCCCTTAGCTATTTGACAATAATTTTTGCCACGACTTTATATGCTGGTATATACATAGGCTAATTGGCCTGAAGCTCTTAAATTGTTCTATCCGGATTGTTCCCCATTGGGGATCAAAGCAAAACTGAACCGTGCTATTGCGAGTATTATCCGGCTTTATATTATATTATGATGAATATTGGACATCTCTCAGGCTCACCAAAGATCCCTTCGATAAATCCCAGAACTTCTATAAAAATGCATTGGAAGCCATCCGGACCAGGGCCCTTAGGGATCCCAAATGTAGACTGTGTCTTTAATCTCTAGGATAGTGGGAACCCGGGCAAGATTATCGGAGCATCCATGTGCTGAAAGGGAGATATGTCAATATCCGCAAATTTGAACACAAGGAAGTGGAAAACAAGTCTACAAAGTAATCCTTTGATATGATTCCCCGATGGCCAATGTGTCGTAAATTCCTCCCCTGAACAGGAGATTTTAAGGAGAGATACGTATCGCTCTCCTTCTTACCAATCAGCTGCTCGCGTGAAAAAAGGTGGTATTACGCTCCCCTTTCGATCATCCAGTCAACACGGGATCAATCATCATCCAAAATGTTTCTTCCTGTTGCAGGATCTTCATTTAAAGTCCTTCGTTAAGGTGTCTCAAACTGGAAAACTTAGTGAAAGGCTGTTATTGGGTTAAGGCTAAGTGCTCATTGAATACCCTCAATGCGAGCCATTGCTCGGCCTTTTTTTCCATAAGTTGCCAAAATACATCTTCTATTTCCATTTGATGACACTCCCTGGAAAAGAGTGTAATTTTATCTTGAAAATTGGAGGTGTAAGAAGATGCCAAAAGGAAGTGGTAGAAAGAGTGGAAATTGGGCTCATGAACCACATAGGCCGAACCGAAACAAATTGGTTTGGGAATCTTTGGCTCAAGGTTGAACGAAGGAATTGGCTTGTGGTCAGAGGGAGGCCGTGCTAGGTGTCTCAGAAGCATGGGAAAGAAGGTGCCAACCAATCTACATAACTAAGAAGCCCGGTTCCAAACGCTTGCATAACAAGACCATTCCGACATTTCCATTTACCATGTAAATCTTTAGGCCAGGCAAAGCCCAGATATCTGGAGTCCAAAAGAGTATAAAACGATTACAAAGCATAACGTATCAACAGTTTCGGAGTCTCCCCCAAAACGTCTCATGCCTCTCTCCGATGTCATTGAATGTCCCAATGGCAACCACGGCAAGTCCATAAAGCAAACAGATCACATAAATCACACAAGTTGCTTACGAAGATGAAAAATTCAACATTTGTCATAAAATAGCTGAAATAAAAAAAAATTACTAAAGAGGAAGACGCACCTCATTACCTCATGAACACCTTGACGATTATGATGTTGCATAATATTATTGCATTGTGGACAATCATGAAAGTCCATAGTTATTTAACAACTCAATCTGATTCTAGATGAGATGGAAGTTTAAATTAATTTACTATCAAGAGGGAATTGAAGCTAGCTTATTATGTCTAGCACCATGACTATGTTCGCCAATGATGACACCAATTTCGAGGTGCAAACTCGGGCTTGGAATACCGGTAAGGACCTTGGTTCACAGTCATATTATTATGGACATGTAGTCTTAGCTTCAATGGTAATGGTGAGAGAAGTACTGTCTTGACATTCGAATGATTCGAGCTCGAAGCCCGGATGACAACAGTAATTTTGCTGCCTGCTGCATGTCCCAAAAAGGATATGCAATTTTCATTGGAAAACCACATGATATACTGCTTAGAAGAAAACACTCATCATAAAMTTTATCAACACTGGTTGATGACAACAAAGTCTGGAAATTACTAATCATCAGGAAGAAGATCAGATAGAAAAGAAGCAGGCAGAAAACGGTACATTGTTTGAGTACATTTCAAWGAACAAACAATATGGTTACTTGACTTATTCTTTTTTATTAGTGAGGTGAATGCCAGAAATCTCAACAAGTTGCTAAACAAATTTAAAAAGGATTAGACAGCAGCAGTATGATGTATTCCCCCGTTCCATATTGTTTTGTGACCCTGCTGGTGTATAATTTATTCCTTAATTTGTAGCTTAATTTACTGCTTCGGATTTAAGGATCGGAAGATGAATTTCTCGAATTGCAAACACTTCTTAGCCTTTGGTCTCATGCTATCAACATTCAATGAATTCGATGCGTGAGATGGACTCGACTCGTCGATTGTAATTAATTATTGCTTAGAGTAATGATGGTTGTAATTAGTGGAGCTCAAATTGTAAGAATAGAAATAAATTGCAATGATAATTGATAGTCGAAAGCCTTGATTAATTTTACTACGATTACAGGATAGAAATTTCTTGAGGCAATGTGTTAGGTTCCTACCCTTTTTCATGTATTTTCTTATATTTTCCTAAGTCTAGAGTCACGCCTTGTGGGCACTTCCTGCGCGTCGCCCCCACAAGCGCCTTAGAATAGAGTTTAGTAGATTGTACGGTCTAAGTCCTCTTTGAGTGTCTCCTAGGGGCAAATGTATTCATTTAATTTAACCTCTTTAGGGGGAAGGTGATATATGAGTTTAG
>SNQN01013950.1:1457-11810 GCA_008642245.1 Bassia scoparia | reverse complement strand
ATCCCTAGCAATAACTACAATAAAAGAAATCATTACACAACGTTAAGTGGAAAATCTTTCTTGATGGCATAGCCGAAGAAGAGATAAGGAGGCACAAGCAGATCAAGCAAGCACCTACAAAAAAATATTGTTATACGCGATTATTATTATACGTAACGCTAATCCCAAATTTTTCCTAGAAGGCGACACCGGAAAGGAGTTAAGTAGACAAAAGTAGATCAATCAGGCACCGAAAACAAGTTAAGTAGGKAAAGGATATAAGTAGCATTTTCTTGGCAGAAGCACTGAAGAGAGGGCAATCTTGGACAGGGCACCGAAAGAGATTGGTTATTGGAGAYTATTCCTGGARGACTAGCCGAGAAGGGATAAAGCTCGAGCCGAATTCTCAAGTGAGGATGAAGGTGTATAAAGAGGTTGTACTCTCTCARAATAAAGAGTTTGTGCTATCTCACACCAAGAGTTTGTGCTCTCTCACAATGAAGAGGTAGTGCTCTCTCACAATGAAGAGTTCATGCTCTCTCACAATGATACGTACCAAAGATATTATGCTCTTTCACAACATCCAAGAGATAATTAAAACCCAAGAGGTTGTGCTCTCTCACAACAGCTAAGACGGAATTAAAACCAAAGAGGTTGTGCTCTCTCCCAACAGCTAAGAATGAATGAAAGCTAAAGAATTTGTGCTCTCTCACATAAAGAGGTTGTGCTCTCACAATGAAGAGTTTGTGCTCTCTCATGATGGTACCATAGAAACCAAAGAGGTTGCGCTCTCTCACAACAGGTAAGACGGAATTAAAACCAAAGAGGTTATGTTGTCTCACAATAGATAAGACGGAATTAAAACCAAAGAGGTTGCGCTCTCTCACAACAGCTAAGACGGAATTAAAACCAAAGWGGTTGAGCTCTCTCACAATAACTAAGACGAAATRAAAGCTAAAGAGGTTGTGCTCTCTCACAACGCCTAAGACGGAATTATAGCTAAAGAGGTTGTGCTCTCTCATAACAGCTAAGAAGGAACAAGGCTAAAGAGTTTATGCACTCTCACATAAAGAGGTTGTGCTCTCTCACAATGATGAAGACGAAGCTAGGCCCACAAAAGACGATGAGAAGAGAGGTGTGCTCACACATGGGGAAAAGTGTTTGGTGCTCTCTCACGATGGAAAGGAAAAGCTGAAAGATAGATGCGGGGATGGCATCAAATTCCCCTAGTGATAGTCTAGAGGCGACTAGTGCATTGCAGAAGAGAGAGTGAGAGCAGACAAATTTGAATGAGACCGTGCACAAAAACTCAGTGAACACTAATTGAGATGAAAGAATGCAAAGAAGCAACGCATCAAATACAAGACTAATAGAGCTATCAGCAACAAATAACAAGCTAATGCACCGAGATGGCAGGTAAAAGCCACTACCACGCTTTTTTGGTTTGGGCAAGTAAAACGGATGTTATTTGCTTATTTTGATCGTTATTTCCGCAAGACCTCTTTCGTCCTCCAAAAACCTCAGCCGAAAGTTGGCATCTTCACCTACCTATCGATTTTGTCCCTGAGCTTCTCAAGAAGGCCGTTGGATAACGATCACCCTACTGCAGTACACATAGAACTGAATTTGAGAGAGCCACGACCCTAATGTCATACCCAAAAGTCACAGTAGATAACTATTAGCTCCAGCTTTCTTGGTCGTCCGCAACCACTGTTGCACAGGGTGTGGACGGCTCGCCCCAAAAAAGTGATGGTTTGGTACCACAAATCAAATTTTTAGTTGTACATAGAGACCCCCAGCCTGCATAATGCCTGCGTTTGGCCCGAAAGCCCCCATTTGGGTGATTTCAGCTGGGAGACTTTTATATAAGCCGGCAACGGCCACCCATTTGATCACCTCACTAAAAAGGAGAGTTTCACTACATCGGGCAATTCCTACACAAAGACCCTCACAATAGAGTGTTAATTGTTCAATTATAATTAAAGACTATTTGGAAACATTTTCTAAAAAGTTCGAATTTTAATGATGTTTTCTAAATGCATGTTTTGGCAATGTTTTGGAAATTTTGACAATTTAAATAATAAAGGAAATAATTAAATAGCAAACAATTATGTCCAAAATCACTGAAAATATTAAGAACAGATGAGTATTGTGTTAGCAAGGAATTTAGCAATTTTCCAGTAATTTTGTCGGATCTTGTACGAAATTTAGCTTGATGATAATTTTCCGTAAGCACAAAAACGCGCCACCATTTTATTTGTTACTAGAGTGAAACGACCGTCTCAGGAAAGCCGTTCACGACACATCTAAAATGCGTGGGGCTAGTTATCTTGCTCCCAAGAATGTCTAGGTCAGCGCATAGAATTCTCTTAGATGGAATCTCACACGAGTAGGCAGAAATAATTTTTTTCCTTAATCAAACAAGTCTGCGAAAATAATTATAGCAAGTCAGCAAAAAGGGGGAAGAAAAAGCTGTGCGCTATTTTACGTCCAGTTGGGCGTATACAACCCACTTCCTTCTATGAGGTTGTCCTTTCCGATTGTGAAAACAAGGCCCTACTGTGCATGTTGCAACATCTATTTGGGTAGGTTGCACAGCACACACTACTCAAAGGCTCCTAATGAAAACACTTTATCCACTTCCTCTACAAAACTTCTAAAATTCAGTCACAATTCAGTGCATCACAAAGCTTTTCACACTCAATTAAAGTTCTTTCAAAATCTCTTTCAAAGGGTTAACGGCTTTTTAACGGGACTTCAAGGCTAAAAGGTCGCTAAGGGTCGAAGCATTTGTTCATGATTTTTTTTTGTGGATCGAAATCACTCTGTTGCTGGTAGTAGAGTGCCAAGGCTCCAATTTCCACCCTTTTTGCATCTTGTTAAAATCGACTTTCTATGCAATATAGCAATGTTAGAGTGGATATTGATGTAAAGTATTTGACAGCTAAAATCAATCTTAGGAAAATTGTTAATTCTTGTTGAATGCTTGCAAATCAAACATTATTATGCTCGTTTCATACAAGACGGCAAATTAGCATGCTTCTCTCACGCCTAAATTAGACTTATAGGTCATTGCATGTGGCTTTAATAGGTCCACCTTGATAGTGATCTATAATTCAACATCAGTGTCGCACAATAAATGGATCCTATATGTATTAAGTTCGTTCATTTCTGTTAAGGTCAACCCCTAGTAATGCATCTTAGGTACATAGCGGTAAATTGATCTTTGTTGTTGTCTTTAGACAATGCACCCGCAAGACGATTAGAGGCCACTAGACGCGGTATGGGGAAGGATGGGTGAGTGCCACTACTTCACCTTACCTTGTCCCCTAACCTTAGTTCCTTGGTGTGCACTACCAATCATATGAGTCCCTTCGGCGCCTGCTTAATGCAATATAGGCAAGGCTTAACCGGATTTCGCAACTTCCCGAAGAAGTGCAGGGTGACTCCTCAACTCATGTCGAATTATAACAACACAACCCAAGCATACGCACACTATGCAAAGCAAGAATTCAATTTGGCAAATCTGAGTCACAACTAATTTACCCCCAAGAAAATGAGGGAGGGAACTAGTCCAGTCTAGTGAGCCCCGACGCCTGTAACAGGTGTAGGAAGTTTTGTGTGGATGGTGTTTATTGAAAAATTTTCTTGGTGGAACATATTGCTTTCTCGGCCATTAGGAAGAGATATAAATAGCATGTATCCCATAGAGGGATGAAAGGAGAAAATGAACTCTTCTGAGAGTGGTTTCTGGAACTCTGAACAAAGTGCTTGGACCTAGGTAAGGAAAAGATTTGACAATTGCTTCAAACCACACAGGTAAATAAGTCTCTAAAGCAGGAGCTTGAGGACTTATTGTGATAGTTTCGCTAAAATTAAGTAGTTGTAGAGGCATCAAAGCTCAGTCAGGAACTCCGACCAATGCAAGCAGCCACAGACAACTGTGCTAGGCAGTATACAAGTTGGCCACAAGAGTCAAAGGGGATAACATGAAGTTGCTTTTTTGGAATATTGTCAAAGCATACTCATAGGTAGACTATACAATGAGGCAATGGATGCTCTTACCAAAGTCAATGAGGATACAACAGTCAAGTTCAAATCCTGTGACCCTAAACTCTTTTTRYGAGCTTCTTTCAAGACCACTACAAGTTGTGATGTTGTAACAACCAACATGGTTGAAACCTTGATGAGTCACATTTATATGGAGTTTTTAGGCATATTTTAGTTGCATATGTAGTTGCATATCAGTCCATATAGTTTTATTTTAGGCAATAACTGCATTAATTATCCATTTGGTGCTCTATTACGCTTCGTTTGTGTTTCGTAACTTTTCAGGTAGTTTTATAGTTATTTGGAAGTTTTCGGAGCCAGATGACGCGAAGTGGATGATTGTTGAAGGAGAGTTGGTGACGGTGGATGTTTTATACGAAAATTTACATCATTTGAAGCTTAGTTGACATTCATGAGGGTAGTGGTGTAGCTTATTGGGGCCGATATGAGCTAGAATTGAAGAAATAGCTTTGTTTGCAGAAGATCAGTTTGACCACCTTGCACAATTTTGGCCATATCTRGAGTTGTACTTATTGTATTAATGCGATTCAAGTTSCATTAGAAKGTAGWCTCAAAGAGCTTCGCAAGGGTAGGTTATATGACTTCATTAGATATCTGTAACTCAAGTAACAGCCTGTTGAAGTTGACCTAGTAGCTAAGGAAGRAAACCGGCGCCCAATGGTTTTATCTGTCATTTGGTGGTCGATTATGTCTGGCCCAATGGTCGACCAATCTGCTGTCACATGGGATTTTTAGTTTACTCTTCATTACTCCTTTTTATTATTTTATTTTTAATCTTTATTTAGGTTTTTATTTAGAAAATACAACTAGGAAATAAACATTAAGAGAGGGGGGATTRTATTCACTCATACACTTTCATTTGGGTGAAATTACAATAGCTTTTTCCCTTTTTCTTCTTCCTTAAAATGCTAACTTTGCAATTCTCCATTGATTTCAAGTTTTCAAGGTATTCTCCATTGATTTTCTTCTTTACTTGTTTTGTTAATTGCTTAAATTTCTATTATTGTTGATTGCTAGTGTCAATTTTCTATTTCTCAATCATTGAATTCTAGGTGTTTATATTGAGTTAGCTTTTGTTAATTTAATTATAACATGACGTAGATTTTTTCTAGGACTTGGTGAACTATGCTACAATCATGATTCTTGTTAGTTTTAAGTTTAACTTGGGTTTGTCTAGGTAAACTTTGATTGTTATAGTTTGGTAGTGATTTAGTAATTTTAGTTTGGCCCAACTAATTTTGAAGTTTACTTCATTTCGACTTTAGATGCAAGAGCTGGCGAGTTGATGTGCTACAATTTAACTACTGAGCCTTTGATTATTAAACACGAGAGTCAATTTTGGTAGTCAAGTTGTAGGAATTTTACTAGCGAGAGCAGTTTAATTCGTTTACCCATAATGGTTCCACATCCTAATTATGTCAACTTGAGAATCGTGATTGTTTGCGTAAATGATCTTCTAGCCTTTGATTTTTACATTAATTGATATTTTAATCTCTCTATCTTATTTGCGTTCCCAATTAGTAATAAAACTCTCTTTTTTATCATTAGTAATAGTGAACTTGGTCAAATTGTGATTTAATTCGTCCTTCCTCAGTGGGTATAGCCTCTTTACTCTCGACTATACTATTGTTATTTAGATATTTTTTTTTGGTATCAAGCGATCCTATCAAACGTCACAATACATCAATCAATGCTAGGACAAAAACCTCCAATACATGCTTGAAGACATTGGTTGCCTATATGCAAATTAGTTGTTAAGAGAACGAAGCTGAGAATGAGTTGAAGGGTAACAGCTAGGGATTAGAGTTTAAACTATAGAGAATAAGAGTGAGAATATCGCAAACTGTGATATGATGTATCATCGCTACTGTGTTCCAGGTTAATCGTTGTGTTGAGATAGTTTGTGGTTACTAGGAAGTAAGATGCACCTGCATAGAAATAGGACTCACTAGCAATTCCTGTACCACCTTGTGCACTCGTTTTATAAGAATCTAAGAACGGAAGACTGTCATAGAGTCATGACAAGGAGTCTCTATCTCAAGCTATAGTGGATACCCTTCCTCCATGTGAGGGTAGAGGCATGGCACTAGTAGTGAGCCCTTAGACCCATCTCCATAAAAGATAGGCCAGGCAGGCAAGAAAGAAAAGAAAGAAACCTCACATGAGTCCACAAAGAAACCAGGCATAGCTACTAGGCCTGAGTGTTGAGAAGACTTGTAACTTTGCCAAGGCAAAGGGACAAAACAAAAGGGCTGTCCTTTTTTACAAGGAACTTTATGCTATGGTGCCAGAAGGAAACGAAGCTAAGAGGGGGCAGGAAGGCCCAAGAGATGGGCACCACTCAACAAGAAGAACTCAGATCAAGGGAGTGTGAGAAAGAGCTCTGAGTCGCACCACATAAAACACCTGACGCAACTCACGCTGAGTCGCCAAGCATTCAGCAAGCTACAAGACTAGGAGAGGTAGATAAGACTATCAAGGGAGGAAGGTCAAGGACGAGGGTAGCACAGGTCAGGAATGATGGACAGAACGAACAACAGAGGTGGTGGAAAGAAGGAGGGTAATACAAACGTTCATCTTTTTACTACAACCCGTTGAGTCTTTATATGTGTGTTTATGTTAATGTGACCACTAGTTGTTGAATGTAATTAGTAGGTTCCCAAAGCTTTCGGTGTTCAATCACAAAATGGAAGGACTATGTGAATGTAACCACGCCTTAGTCTTCATTATGTTCATGTTGGTGCAAATTTTGTGAATTGAGCTCATTTGTGAGCATATGGTGCAGGTTCCAAAAAAGAAGTCCAAGTTGCTTGGACATAACCATCTAGGGCTACTCAAGAACTCAACTAGGTAGCCAAGCAGAGGTCAAATTCTCGCACCCAATTAACACATCGGGAGACAAACAAGTTAAATAACTAGATTTAGATGCCTAATTTGAAGCTTGTTTGCAAAGTAGATGGTGTATTTTTATGGCTAAATAACTTCTAATACACATATAATGATGTATTTGTTAGGATGATTGATGTATGCATTAACAATGCCCTTATATTGACTTATATCCCTAAGCATTAGATGGTATGATATGTGTTATGGCCTAACTATTTTAAGCTGTGTACTAAGGTTAAACTCAATTCAATGTCAGTTGTTTTTTCCAAGATTATGCCAGTTACTTTGTTTTATTAAATTCTGCAAATTGCGGTTGGCTGTTAGAGTGTTTTGTTATAAGAAACAAAATGCAAAATTAAGACACGATTTTAAAGTCAAATTCTTTCATTTCATTTGAAATAGGTACAGTTCATCACCAAAACTATTTATTTCTACATTCAAAAATGTTCAACAAAACAACAACATTCATCAACACCTACAATATTAATCCAGACTCCTAAACCTAACTAAATTTCAACTACAACCAAAACCCACCCAGTAACCATACTAAACCTAATTTCATACTCTAACCTAAACTAGCAATTCAATAAGCAAACATCATGGAAAAGATAAGTAGAACACAACGAAGAACACCATGACTAGCACCAAATGCCATCTTTTGTCAGCACGGGAATTTGCAATATCACTCCTGGTCTGCTCTACTTCAATCACCAATCATTTGCGCTCCTCCAATCAGATCCTTCGTCTCCTCCTTCACTAATCTACTCTCCCCCTCAAGAAACTCGTTTCCCATCTCAAGGTCACTTATACAAGTTTCCTTCTCAAACATAGTCATTAATTCACAGTCCCTTCAGCTGATTTATTTTAGAAAATATTTCGAAAAATTAAGCACAAGAAAGGGAAATCGGATGAGAAAGAAGAAAGAAAGAAAGAAAGAAGAAAGAAGATGGAAATCAGATGGCATTGAAATAAGGATGAAATGAGTGAATAATAGGTTAGAAATGATGAATGCATGTGGGTACTAGGATTCAAAAGAAAACGTACTTTATGGATGCTCTGCATTTGAGCTTCTAAGCATTAAGGGAATGGAAATAGCAAGATTAAATGGATATTCAGAATGTTGTATTTAAATTTGAAGTAATCGATTGAATGGATAGTAGTAACAATAGAGGGTAATGACATACTCCCACGTTCCTTGAAGTTATCACTTCCTCATTTGGACGTTCT
This sequence comes from Bassia scoparia, assembly GCA_008642245.1. Classification (NCBI taxonomy): domain Eukaryota; kingdom Viridiplantae; phylum Streptophyta; class Magnoliopsida; order Caryophyllales; family Amaranthaceae; genus Bassia; species Bassia scoparia. The sequence continues at coordinate 3,647 of SNQN01013950.1, read as the reverse complement.
TAAAGTTTAACTCTCACTTTATTCCATTTTAGGAAACTTTATAATGATTTTTATATTGTGGTGGTCCACCATGTGGAACTATCATACACTTGCATACAACTCATGTGTATTAGAAAAATTGTATTTTATTTGTTTTCTTCATCTCAATTATTTTGACCCACTTCTCATATTAATATTGATTTCTATATTTTATTACTCCAATAGTGTATGGTAGGACTTTAAAGGAACCGGAGGGAGTATACGCTAATGTTTAGTCCCAATGCAGGGTGCTTAAATCTGGATTCCACGCTGGTAAATGTGAATGGACAAGTAGAACACACAATCGCTTAGCGGATAGCATAACAAAGAAGGAGATGAATCCAAGCTTAGATGTCAACAAGACTAGTTTCATGTTGTATCCCCCTAGTCATTGCTTGAATATGTTATTAGTGGATTGTAATACTACCTTCCAGTGTAATGGGGTTAAGCCCCAGACTTTTTGTTTTTGTTTATGTTTAATGTTATTCCTCTTTTCACCAAAAAAAAAAAATAATAATAATGGACTAGGGTGGACGGGTGTTAGTTGGCATATTTAATGGGGTGGTCAACGAAGAAAAAGGGGGGGGGGGAATTAGAGTCAATAGGTAACGTAACCTACAGTAATCGGTATCAAATTCAATGGGACCAAAAATGGAAGGAACCCCCCAAAGTTGGGATTATTCCGAAATAATTCAAAATTGGGATTATTTTTGGAGGACCCCTTTAAGTTGGGATTATTTCAATTAATTTTTCCTAATTATTAAATTTCGGGGAAATTCCATTACGTGACATGAAGTTTTCGCCGATTCCATTTGATACTATTAAAATTTTTAAAATCCAACTTATACCACTGTGATTAAGGATTAATTCAAACAGTAACATCTAATTTAAAGTGTCATTAKCTATGTCTTAGTGGGGAGTTAAATGGTGTTTTCGGAGGGTTAGAATTGTAATTTCCCAATTAAAGTTTAAAAAAACTTATTAATCACTCACCCACTTTTCATTCAATTTGTTTGTTCCTTCAAAATTGTTCCTTTTTAAAATTTTCATGTACAATTGTTGTAAAGTAATAATTGTTCATTTTCAACAATTGAAAATTATTCATGATAAGACGAACAACAATGGCAATAACAGAATAGAGAAAGAAGTAAGTGAGAGAAAGAGGTAATTAATTTTGGTATTGTATATTCTAAATAATGAACTTTATTTAATATTTAATATATATATATATAATATATATATATACTATATTATATACTATATATATAATATATATATAATGTATACAAGTATAAATGTCAAGCATACCAACTATACATACGAACTTTATACTTTTATATACATCTATAAGTTTGCAAATTTCAGTTGTACACCAAAATTTCATTTCAATTGTGCCTGCAAATTTCAGTTGTACAATATGAATAGGTTCATTTCATTTGAAATTCTTCACTTTAATAGTTATAACGACATTTACTTTAGAAAATACAGCGAGGAGACATAACACAATGAACAACATTAGAATGAAATTTCAGAATAACATTCAGAAAAAATTCACCTTTATTCCATAATTAGGAAAGTAATAGAACTAAATCGTTATAGTGAATCAATCAATTTAGAAGAAGAAGGACCACTACAATGAACAACAATTCGAATCAGATAAGAAATTCGAATCTCCATATATTGATTAGAGACAATTGGGGAAATAAGCTACAACTCTGCAAAAATTCCCCACAAAATCGAGTCCTCGTGACAATTTATGAAGATAGTAATTGGAACTTCCACCAGCCATTAGAGAGTCTTGAGAGAAAGAAGAGAGAGAGAAGTAGAGAGAGAGAGAGAAGAAACCAAAGGAGAAACCAGGAATCAGAACGTTGAGGGAGATAAATAAGAAATGGAATTCGGGAAACGTGGAAAATGAGGAATTTATTTGAAGAGAATTAGAATTAGGTTTTTTTTATTTTGGAAATCATTAGAATTTAGTGAAGGATTACCATAGTTTAAACGGCATTTATAAGATGTTCAATGTTTGATTATCTAATACAATGGGTTAAGTGTCGATTTTAAATTATTACATGGTATAATGGACTGGAGAAATCTGTGGTAATGAATTTCTAATTTTATTCAAAATAACTTAAGTTCAAGGTAAAACTAAGAAAGATGAGGGTTCTTGAT
>SNQN01013949.1:0-11814 GCA_008642245.1 Bassia scoparia | reverse complement strand
TGTGTTACGGAGTATATTATTTAATTTTTTTTAATGGATTTAAGGTTTTGAAATATCTTGATATATATTGAAACATATTTCGTTCATTTGTATAGATATAAATGGAATTCCATTTGTTAAGTACTTAAGTGATGTTATGTTTAATTATGAGAAAAATAGGGGATGAGGTAGTTGTTAAAAATTAAATCACATGTACATAGAAATATAGAAATGCTAGTGCCTAGTGATATGATTTTGGTTACTTGCAATTACTTCCTCCGTATCGTTTTAATTGCAACAAAAACCATATTTAGAAATATCACATTAATTGCAACAAACTCAAACTTTCTATTTGGGTTAAAAAATTGTATTGAAATTACTATARTACCCTCACTTTTTTATGTTTAGTTTTTCATAACAACCACTCAAATATGAATTTCACTTTGTTTTTAGTGGTTTCCCCCAAAAAAACCCATGTGCATGGGTTTATTAACCAAAGGGGGTCCACTTTCTCTCTCCACCATATTATTAGCAACTTGCATTACGTCAACACCAAGTACAATTAAGCTTAGCTAATTATCRTTTACATCTTTTGCCTAGGAGTCCACAATCTTCAGTTTGTTGCTATTAAAACGATACGCAGGAAGTAATAAAGTCTATAGTTTTCAAATAAATAATAAAGTTTAAGAAAAAAAACTCACTAATCTAACTAGTGTAGTTAATATTAACTAGAAAAGTATCAATATGTCCTTAAAGATGAAAATAAAAGTAAGAGGTCCTTAACGGTGAAAAAATAAAAAGTTGAGGTCCTTTATTTATACTTAACTCTATTTTTAATTGGGAAAATGTTTTGGCTAACCCAAAAGGGTTGCTAACTCTATAGATACAATGAATTAAATATAAATACAATTAATACACTAGTAATATAGTGGAGAGAAAAATGCCTTAAAAATAAAGATTTAATGCATAACTAATCTTCCTTGCCTGACAATGTCTTGTTGTAGTACTAGATAATACCCGTGCGATGCACGGTTTTTAAATGCACAAAATAATCAAAATACGAAAGTTATAAGAAATTGTTTATCATCTAATAAATTCAAAAGATAATAAAAATAAAATCGTAACTTACTATTGTAATAACCTAGCAACCAATTGGAATAATATATTGAAGAAAATTAGTTGTCGAATTCAGTAATGATGTTTGGACGATGTAAAAAAATAACATTCTAAAAATATGTAATGTTTTTATTGCATTCATTTTTGCAAGGTTTGAATGCCTATAGAGTTGAACTCGCTATAGATTTCAATCTTCAAAGCCCTTCAAAAAAAATTCATATACATCATGCATAATTGTTAAAACTAAATAAAGTTAAATAAAATATATTTTAAAAAAAAACTCTTACCTACACTCTACAATTCTAACATTTTAAACTTAGTGGTACCAACTCAATTTTTGTACTTTTACTAAGGAAAAATGTTACATACAATATACATTTCTATTTCCTTTTTTTACATTTTATTTTAATTATTGCTTTGCACGATTTAGCTCACTTTAATTAATTCTTATATATTATTTAATTGCATAAATGATTCAATAAGAAAGTAGATGAAACCTTGTTAGTTAATTGAATACAATATTATGCACTTTAGTCATATTTGTCCTTAGCTTGTTGGCCTTTCCTCAAACTTGGCACCCATCCGCAAACAAATTATTCGAACTTGACCATACACTTTTCGATTTTTCAGTGTTTTTTCACTAACAATTGGAGTTTAGAAGTCATTCTTACTTTGTATCCGAGTAGTAGTTTCTAAGAAATGTATTGATTAAAAATACATGACTTTATTTTTAAAAAGATTAAAAATGGGACTTTGTTGATCTGAGGAAAAATTGAATTAAGGCAATATTAAAAAAGCCTAAATAAGAATTTTTGATGAATAAAATTTTGAACTGGAAGAGTCTAGTTTCATAGGTAATTCAATGAATTTGTTCTATATAGCAAATTGTGTTGGGAAGATGAAAAATACTTAAATATAATGTATACACATGTAGTGAGTAATAAATTTTTAAGGTGGAAGTCCAAAATAATTTTTGGGGAAGAGAAAAGAAATTGGGGGATAAAGAAAGCTTATTTATTGTTTATACAATCTAATGAGCATTTCTTTATAAAGCTTAAAAAACTTTGTAGCATTATGGGCAGGAAATAGAAAGCTTAGGGAGGAAAAATACTTAAAGTTGGATTTGCTTACTATAGAAGATTAATTCTTAATATCCACTTTGGCACTTAATGTTTCAAACATGATGTTATGAAGAAAAAACTATTCAAGTTTATAAAGAATGACAAAATTAAACTATTAATGTAATAGTTATATCCCAAAAAATATTTTAAATAACTTAACACATTTTTAAAAAGATAAGAAAGTAAACTAATTAAAATAAAATGATTAAAATGTGATTTGCTGTACTATAGAAATTTAATAGTATCCAACTTATGACTAAGTTTAAACCTATGCTGTTAATAGAAAAACTATTCAATTTATAGAATGCAAATTAAACAATATTAATAATAATAAGTTATATCAAAAAATATTTTAATAACTTAAACATTTTATTAAAAAAAGAAAGAAAAGTACAACTAATTTAATAAACTAAGCAGGTTAATTTCTAATGAGTCAGGAATTGATTAATAATATAACTATAGAGTAATAGATTATAGAGGTGGTTAGGAGGGAAATTATATGCTTGATATTATTAAGTTATATATAAAATATAAATGATATTAACTAGCTGTAATAGGGATGGTAGAGAGAGTGGGAGGTTGGAGGGAAATTAAATGCATTTTAGAGGGAAAAAGGATATTTGTTGGATGCCCTTAGTATATATTATCTAGTATTTTTTGCACGCGATGCGTGCGTGTCAAACAAATAAATATTTAAGATTTTCGTATTTTTTTCTTAATAATCTCAATGGTTTTTGTTGTTCGTTCATCGTTAGTCAATCATGAAATATGTTAAAATAATTAAAGAAATATAATTTAAGGAAAAAAATTGTGCTTTAATAATATAGATTGCGATATATGTGGGACATTTACTAGGACCAAATTTATAGTTAACTGTTGTACTGTTTATAACTACACTGATTTTCCTGTTATCTGACCAATACTATGTCAACGAATATCTACTAATTAGTTGTAATTTTAATATAAATTCTAATTTAGCGTTTTCCTTCTCATTGTCAATGTTATCATTATTTGTCAATTTGAACTTCTTTTTGAATTAAGTGTAACTAGACTTATGCAATTTCATTATTAACATTATTATTTAAGAAAAGAAAAACTTTAAAATTGCTTAATTAGTATCAATGAAATTTCAAAAGCCACATGCCATTTTTAACTTGTTCAGCCATTTATGCAAATTGAAAATTGAAAATGAAAAAGAGATATAAAGTTTTTTTGAAATCATTGTAATAATTAAATAATGAAAGATATGTAAATCTTATAGGGGGGTATTAAGGTATGGTGGACATTTTGTAGGGGGGACACCATTTCCTCCCTTCACACTTATCATAATAGAGATAGACAGATTAGTATTACTCCTTGGTCACAATTTATTCTTCACGTTTGTTTTTTAAGATACAAGGAGAGAGAAAATTTTAAATGAAATATCTTCATATACTAAGCAATAACATATAGAGATAATGTAAAGTGCTAAATGCGTAGTTTTTTTTAATACTAGTGGCACACTGCGCGGATGCCGCGCGTGTTCCACGTGAGAATCTTATGATAATTTTTATGTTTAATTTTGCATTCAATGAACGAGCAGTTAGATAATCTTCGATTGGTTTTAATTTATCTTTACGTTTTCTTTTAGTTTTTTATTTACCCTAACAAAAAATGAAATGTTATTTATGCAATACAATATTGACACAAAGTTAATTTGGTTTTGTGTGTGAGGATAGGTTTCAAAATTAGCACCAAAACATCATTGCTAAGATAGAATAAGCAAAATTTTAAAACCTAGTAATGTAGCACATTTGCAATCTGCTGGAAGAGGCCAGGTCTTGGTACTTTTAGATCGGAATAAAAAATTGTTAGGAAAAATATAAATAAAGAAGTCATTCTACTTCTATAAAAAATGTAGTTTAAAATCGTGACATTATTCGAGCTAGGGTTGTTCTATCACCCTCCATCAATAACTCTTCACGACTACTTTATCACCCATAACCAATCAGCAAAACCGAAAAATAAACCCTAGAATCGAGTAATAAACGAAACTAAACCCGTTTCAGGAGTGTTCAATCTCAATCCTCAATCAAACCCTTAATTCCAAAATTAAGCAACGAAATCCAAAACCTAAACCCCAACCCAAATTCAATTTGAAAAATGCAACAATCAACATCATTCAAAGGCACAAACTACATAGTACTACATAGCTAGCTAGTGAATTACTTGTGACAAACAACCGAGCATTCGATGAAAATAAACATGAACAACAATAATTCGAGATAAATTTTAACCCTAATTCAATCTGTGAAAATGCCCAAAAAATCAAAGTAAAATCGATTAAAACCCTAATTGAACCTAAAAAAAATCTGAAATCCAAATTGAATTGGAACAACCCTTAATCAAGAAAACCCTAATTCAAATCCCAAAAAAAACCCAAGAAAACAAAAAAAATCCACCAAAATCAACACAAATCACCGGTGCCAATTAAAAGTAACCAAACAAATAATAAACTAAACTTATGCTATTAACAGCCGGTTGCTCATAAATCGACGATGAAACATCCCATCTTGATAAAACAGGTTAGTTTGCATGGTTCGTAGCACAATATAAGCAAGGGGAATCGACATGGAAGGAGGTGGAAGAATGCCTTTGGAGGAAGAAGTGAGAGAAACAATGGCCTAGAGGGTGTTAGGTAGAGGGAAATGAATGAAGTGTTGTTGTTGAGTTGAATGTCGTGGAAGAATAAGAAACACAATAATATCATTAATGACATCAAGTAAAAAGACTTACATCAAAGGGCATTTTCATAATTTAAATTTGGCAAAAATCAAAACACCCACTTTTAAGAGTTATGGGATGTACAATGTATCTACTAGTAGTTTTTATAATCCAATAACCTTTACGAAAACAATCCCACCTCTAAAATTTTCCCTCCCAAAATTTCCTCCCAAGTGTACTATTAATTATTGCATAAAAAATGTAAAATATATTTAATGAAGGTTAATAAATGTGTGTTGAGTAAAAGTTTATAAATTTATTAATTCATATATAACTATAAAAAATATTTTTTGTTAAAAATAAAACCTTATTTTTAAATAATTAAATTTTAGTTTAGTTTAGAAAAAATTGTATTTTATTTAAAATCGAGCATATGCTCGGGGATTATCTAGTTTTTTTTAAATAAAGTATAGTACTTCCTCCCTAACATAATGAATGCAACAGTCTAACCATCAACAATATTCACAAATTTCACTTTGATCGTAATTTGTGACTTATTACACATAGGAAAATTTTTAGTCAATTGGAATCTCGTTGGATTCATCTGTACTTATAGTTTTTTATGATCTAGAGTTTATATTTTTTTACAAATACATAATTTAAAGGAAAAATTGATTTTAACAGTTCAACTAATTGTGATCTTCCATAAATAGTCCCAACTTTAAGTGAAGTTTTTTAAAAACAATTTCAACTATTGATGATCTTCTTAAAACAGTCTCAAATGGGACTAATTTAAGATAACATGTCAAAGTTGGGATCATTTTTGTAAAAATTCACTCAAAATTGAGACTGTTATGGGATAATCAATAGTTGAGACTGTTTATGGAAGATCACAATTAGTTGGGACTGTTAACATCAATTTTTCCTAATTTAAAATCTTGAAAGTTTAGTCTTATTTTGCGTAAAAAGTAAAACTATTGAGTTTATTTTTGCCTAATCATCACTATGCATTAAGATTTATTTTGTGATAAGCATCAAATTTTTGTCATAATTAAAAAGGAGGAAATTGTTGAATGATATTAGATTTTGATGAATACAAACATATGATGACTATCTACTAATYTGTGTGTCAAGTTGTATGAGCAAGTCATAAGAAGAGAGGACGTGTTGATGTAATTGAAGACTCACAATACACCACTGACCATACAAAAAGTCAGTGAAAGATTCCAACAAAGAGCCTTCTGTAAATAAAGAACTTTTAAACTAGAATTCCAAACCAGTGAAGTATATTTAAGGAGTATCATAATTCAAGGGAGATCAAAAGGAGAGAAAAAACTTTTGATAATATGATTACACTGGCAAAATCGATCATCAGGTCGGTATGGTCGTTATATTAGTTCATTTGTTTCAGTCGATCATTTTTTGTAATGGGTCGAATAGTTTTTTGTTCTTACTCAAAAGTTCAGTTACAGGTCAGGTTGGTACGTTCAACTTTTTTTAAAGAATATTCCTTCGAAGTTTCGCAAAAGATAAACTAAGTATTTGAGTTTAAAGCTAAAAATGCACCGTATACTTTGACCATTTTCAAATAAATTTTTATCTAACCAATCCCTCGTTTCCTTTATATGCAATAATAGACGGTTGCAATTAACATTTCATTACTTCGACTAATATTTTAATTTGTACAAGTTTAAAACACTAATTCTAAGATGTATACTAGACAAAATTCATCAACTTGGTCGGTCACAGTCGATAACCGCGATCAACATTCTATACAGCGGTTTATAGGCTTCCGTTCAAAACGGTTTCAATTGCCTACTTTTGATTCATGTCCCAACTCCCAATACAGTTTTCGAGTCAGTATTGGGTTAGTGTATTGACGGGACTTCAAAGTATTGTACGAATTAATTTGGATCAAAATGACTATGGATTTATTTTATTTATAATTTGCAAAATTAGTAGATATATGTTGTAAAGTTAACCTGATTATTAAGAAAGAATATAAATTAACCACCCTCTAAATCGCCCAAAATTGATTTTGTCATCCATTTTTTTCTTTATTTGAAAAACACCTCTAAAGTGAAGAAAGTAAGCTTAAGAAAGGAATATCTAACCTTCAAATATTAGATTATAATATTCGAAAAAAATGGTTGAATTCTATGCTAAAGGGTATTGATTTCAAATGTGTATAATTTAGGGTGGTTTATTTCAAATAAAGAAAAAAAACAAGGTGAAAAATCAAATTTAGGTGATTTATTGGATGGTTATTAAAATTTATCCGATTAATAAGGGTTTAGTTGGGTTATGGTTTATAATGTGTCTATTTTATTTAGTTATTTAATTCCTTGCAAGTCGATCGTTAATTTAAGATAGAGCTTTATAAAGGTTTTAGGTAAAAGTATTTGAGAACAAAACAATATTTTAGGCTCTTTGTTTTTCTTGCTAAATAAAAGTTAGGGATAAATTGAAAATATATAATCTACACTCTTGTGGTGTCTCTAAAATAATCTCAACTGAAGTTATTTTATTAATCCCTAACTTAAACACTTATTTTTTTAATATTAATGTAAAGATTTCAAGGCTAAGTCGCAATTGGAAAAATCAATATTAGGTGTTAACGTTGTACAAGGTAATGAACTATCTCCCTGTTAGTATATGATAATCTTGAGCAAGAATGCAGGCTCATTTCTTGGTAAGGTAACTTTGTCTACTCGTTAACGTGCGCAACCGACCCCGTTTGAACAAGACTATTTGATTGTGGCGTGAAAATGTGAAATCCTCTCTACGAATTCAAACATTGTAAAGAAATTAAACAAATATGACAATAGGACCAACACACTATTTGAATGTTGAGGAATATAATTACATAATCCTTTGATTTCTATGTCACGTTCCATTAAAGGAATAAATTGAATGGTAGCCACCGTGTATACCCGAGCTGAAAATCATGGCTTCCAGCAGTTTTGTACATCATCATATACAAAGAGTGACCAATGAATCAGCATGGGTGCATGCCTTTTCATCTCTCTCTTTCACTATTTTTTAATATTTATATCTTTAATCCTTTTTATTAGATTTATATACTTTTTTTTTTGTTAACCATAGTTTCTCTCTAATTCTCTCTAATCACAAGGATTCAATTATTTTTTCTATCACTTCTTCTACCTGAATTACTAGCTCGTTTTTAGTCAGTACATTACTGACATGTAATATATATATAATATTTTATATATATTATTATAAATATATATATATCATATATAGGAATAGGATCATGTGAAAAACACAAAGCCTTAGGTGAAACAAAAAACTTTTATTTGACCGTAGCGATTCAGCGATGTAACAGTCAAGATTTAATCTATGTAATACTTATATTTCAATCATGGCGTACATTGAAGTTTTAAAAGGTACGGCGGTGTTTACTATCGGGAATAAGAATTAAATCAACAACGTATTGAATCTTGTACCCCTTAACATTATAAATGTACCCATTATTTTGGTTTTACTGTTTTCATATAACATATGTGTTTTCATTGGATCCTCCCATTATATATTTATATATATAATAATATATATATCATAGATTATCTATATATATATATATATATATATATAGTATAATATATATATACAAAACCCCAATTAATGCAATTACCGTTTTTTCGACGGCTCGTTAACCTGAAAGACGATCGCTAAATTTAAAATATTGCTCGCAAACTTTGAATAAATGGTACGTGGCCAATTTATAAAAACTCAATCGAATACAAAATTAAAAACGATCGCAATTTTTCAAAAATTGTTGTATAAAAAAATTTTAGCTCCCATGTATATTACAACCCGGGCTCCACATTTTCGAAACACCATATACTTTAAATTACAATTAGATTCTTTGAAATACAAAAGGTAACCTATACTGGAGTAAAAAAAACCAAACACAAAAGTTAAGTCATTATGTGATGCGACCATGCTTAACTAAAAAAGATAGTTAATGGGTAAGACGTGTGGATACCCTAATTAAGCTTTTGTTCAATATACATTATTCTAAAGGTCATTGTTTTGATAAAGAGATAGCATTCGAGACAGAGATAACCAAATGAAGAATTAACAAAAAACGATATGTTTGCACACAACAAATCATTATGTGATTAGCTCTTTAGTTATACTTGAAATTAAACTTACTTTTTAAATCTTTAATCTTACCTAATTTTATAATCATGACAAAACAACCAATTAACTTGTAAAAACTAAGGAGGATATTAATGTACGGAGTAGGAGCTTGGGGATTATGGTCATATACTCATATTTCTTTGGTTTGATGTAAATCTAACCTAACATAAACTAAAATGAATTGAAGGAAATGAAACTGAACTCAAGCCTAGAAACTAGTTACAATCTTGCTAATTAGAAGATTTGATGTCGTCATTAGCTCTAAGTATTGCACCATACCACCCTAAACGCCTAAACCATAGGTAGTGATTTCCTCTAGATCGAACTACTCTTCATTATGTGATACTCATTTAAGGCAAAGGTCGTGTTGTAAAAGATCGGGAAAAAAGGATTCATTTTCACATCAAAATTCCTTCAAACTTTTTGAAACTTTAAGGAAGAATAGAGCTCAATTTCCCCCTCTTTTTCTCTTGCATCATCTTCCTCCTCTTTTCTTTTGTTTTCTTTCCTTCTACTATCCAAACAAAGTGTTACTCACTTTGTTTAAGTGGATAAGGCAAGAAGTTATATTTCCCKAAAAAAGATAATGTGACAAGTCTCAAGGATATTTGAGAGATTTCGAAAATGAGAGAGATATTTTAAGAATTACGCAAATCCTAATTGGGAAATTAAATGTAGTACGTAAAACTTTGCATGTCTAGCCCAATATTGTAAACATATGTTTTTACTATTGATTCAATAAAAATACTTTGTTTAATTGTGGCGAACTGAGCAGTGTCTCTATGCTATTATTTTTTTTTTTCTAAATATGGTGTTCATTTTAATGATTTTTTGTTTTCTAATGGTGAGTTAATACTTGTAAAAATAGTTCATGGGCGAATATATGTGCACACTTGAAAATGTGACAAAATTATCAAAACAATCAAATTAACCTACAATAGATTATCTTCTCGATTACATGTTTACAACTACTAATAAATAAATCTCTTTTGTTAAAAGCGAACATAGCATAATGAGATAAAAGATAACACGAAGACATGGCCAAATGGCCCAAATTGAAGACATTGCAAGATTGAGTTTATGTATTGATATGTTTATTTCTCTAGTGAGTAAGTTAAACATGTAGATTGTAGACAATACTCAATGTTTTGAAACATCTGTATTTTAGATTCCATCCTCCAAAATATTTATACTTTGGTGGAGCTTGATGAACTTCACTTGAGCTTAAGCCAGAGGAGAGTCTAACAACAAAGAAGTTTAGTGAAATCAATTGGTAATAAAAGGATCAGTCCACCAAACCTATATAGGAAATATTAGTCATTATGTCTTTCATATTTCAATTTGAGATACACGTGGGTTATATTCTTAACACTCGATCTTATTTACTATTATAATTCAAAAATAAGGTAATGTTGTAGATGGTTACCCACCTATATATAGTAGATATATTATATTTCGAAATTTCAATCACCAACTTAAACTTTTAATTGTGATGGTCAACTAATATGATGTCAGAGCCAACATGACACAAATCACGTGTTCAAATAACTCATCTATTTTTGAGTGGAATTAATTCGTGTCAAATATGAGAGAGTATGTTCTAGTCCAAATTTCAAACCCAAATAACATTTCAGATGAGGGGTACGTAGTGATAGAGTTTTTGGTTTCGTCTGAGTTTTTGATTGGGATGATCTATTATTATTAACATGCAAATTAAACTAAGTAGTTGGATCCAAACCAAAACAAAACGATTGGCTTATCGCTTGATTATGCCTAAATTGAATCGAATAATAAGATCAAACTAAGGACTAGTAGTATACCACGTACGTACCACATTGAAATTCGATACCATTTCAAAGCTTCTTCATAATTTTGCTCACCAGACCAGGTWTGAAGCCATATTAGGCTTAATTAAACTAATACACAAGTAAATCTTACATCAGCTCAAGTAATTAAGTATACAAAAAAAATAAAACAAGGCTAATTCATGAAACTACTTCATGAAACAGGTAGTATTTCTTAAACAAATCCCATGTCATACTGTCATTATTCCATGAGATATCTGAGGGAGGTGCTATTTAGGGATGAGCTTAACTGATACTATTTTTATTTTTATTATTGGTTAACTCATGATACTATTATGTAGTAATATAGTTGACTTATTATCATAATTCTCAACATACAGCAGTTTTATAAACATAAATTGTATAGTAATTGTATATATATACTATTATACTAATGCATTTGTTCTCAAACATTTTGTACAAAGAGTAACCCATCCAACACCACCCTTCATTTCTAAGGATCTAGGATAAGATCATTAACCAAATTCTAGTTCAATGATGTGGTTTTAGTCTAACAAAAACAGGAAATCAGACAAAGAAACAGTTTGTTGTCAGATTTTCAGGCACAAATATAAGGCAAGATACTTAGATACATATAAACATAGATCTTTCAGATGATTCCTGGGGCAATGTCTTGTTACCCGGCCACTTCGGTCGCTGAGACSGAAGGTGGCGTGCACCACCCTAGCCAGTTGTACCATGATGTAATGGAGGCTAGCTTGGGCGGCGGCGGTGGGACGGGGTCTGAGACCCAGTTAAGGTCCCTCCTTTGTAGCCTTTCCATTCTAAAACAAAAAGTTGATGAGGTTGAGTCTTTGGTAAGCATCATATTGACTCAGGAAAGCCCTCACCATCAAGCCCCTACAGCTGTGCCCTTTGCTAGT
>SNQN01013948.1:0-11816 GCA_008642245.1 Bassia scoparia | reverse complement strand
ATCAAGCGAGTCCTAAATATAGTTAAGTTGGATTTAAATACAATCACAAGTGAAAAAACAAATGACAAAAAACTAAGAAAGAACTAGTACTACGATTCTACGAAGTATAAATAAACTTTTTACAYACTTTAAGTTTGTGGTGCATGTGTTCAATGAGTCACGCATGGACCACACGTTAAGGCATAATAAGCCTGTCGTCTACATGACCCATGCATGATACATATGACCTATAAATTACGATCAAGTGACATCTTTATATCAAGTTTCGAGTTTGCGTTAGAGATGATTAAATGGACAGGTTGGACCGGGTTTGTATATAAAAAATTCTGTCCAAATCCGTTAAAAAAAGAGTGGCTTTTGCGGATTTGGTCGGATTTTTGAATGAAAAATGGATATTTTTAATTGATTGCTCAAAACCCTCACTTTTTCGAGTTTATTGGACCAAAACTGCGAACCGAGCTAATGTTGATCACTTTCTAATTTGTATATAATATATTTATTGCTAGGATTGATGTATAAATGACATGCTTATCAATTAATTATTTAATGACAATGAAAGTGAAAATACCACGTACTAAACTTCTATATTGGTCGAGAAAAAAGACCATTCTAAGTACGGAGTACCACATAACACATAAGTAACGATTGGTTCTAAATTATGGTGCATGTGTAAAAGTGAGTATATTCTGCTCACGTTATTTTTAATTATCTTTAGAATAGATAAATCCAGTGTTCAGAATGCGCAAATTACACAACATTTTTTCAATTATTTTGTCGAATTCTCTTATGACTTTCCCTAGAGTACGATACCATGAGCATTGGGCAATGCCTCCTGGTGAGTAAGACCTAGACCCGTTCATTTGACTATATAAAAAGTATAAAATTTATAAAAATGATATACAAGATTATGTATAAGATGCTTAAAATAAAAAGAAAATTTTAAATCAAACATTTATTACATTAGTTGTCGTGTTTTTCTGTCAAATTTTCACAACTGTTTACGGAATACAATTTTTACTCCGTAATTCTTATATGTATACTTCCCCTTAAAACTACATATAACATTATATATTCTAAAATTTATTTTAATTTAAGCATAGCAAACCCTTTTAGGTACTCAATCCCTTTCATGGATATTGCATTATTTCTTGCTTATTTCATGGTTAGAGAATAGAGACATGTCATATATATAGTTTGCTCACTTGATCAAAGGAATTGACTAGGTCATCATCAAAGGATAGATGTTTCGAGTGAACAAAAATTAAAAATAGTTGAGAAAGTAACGGTTGCGCAGTTGATCCTTAATTAGCAATCAATGGCAAATTGGCAATGCCCAATACTGGTAATTAATGTCATAATGTGCATCATTACAAATCTAAATATTTGATTCTTTTTTAAAAAATAAACACTTTTATCGTGTGGTGTATACGCTTGCTTTGTTATTTATACGACTGTACGAGTACTTTATCATCCATTGTATCATCAATAGAGTATATCTCTATTACAGTAAGTTTTTTTGGTATTACTACGAGAAGTTTTCACCGTCTTATATCCATTTTTCAAGGTTCGAACCCCGAGATCTTAATTAAGGAGCTTGAGACCCTTAACCAGTCAAGCCAACTCTAGTTAGTATCTTTATTACTTCGTACATAAGTGAAGGAAAACAATGAGCAATGTTCACTCTTAAATTATTACCATACTCCTCCAATAAAACAATAATAAAAGGGATATTATCATAGGTACCCCTAACCTTTTTGTGTTTTTTCCAAAATACCCTCACATTTTTTACCCCTTCTAAAATACCCTTGAACTTTCTAAAATCTAAAAAATGACTTTTTAAAAGAGAAAATTCGATGGAGTTATTAAAAATCTAGCTTATAAATGTTTTCAAGCCTATGCAATTTGCAAAAACCATTAAAAAAATTCACTTTTGAGGAATAAAAACAGACAGAGTTATGACAAAAGTTAGCTTATAAATGCATTTTCAAGGGTACCTATGAAGTCAAAGTTTGTTAAAATGTATTTATAAGCTAACGTCTGTATAACTCAATCCAGTTTTCCTTCTAAAAATCACTTCTTTTTGGGTTTTTGCAAGTATAGGGGCATTTTGGAAGGGGTTAAAAATGTGAGTGGTATTTTGGAAAAAACGGAAAAGTTTCAAGGGTAACCATGATAATTTCCCTAATAATAATTGCAATTCATAAAACATTCCTAAACATATTCAATCAATGCAAAACAATTAGTCAATATATTTATGATTGATGAGTGTTCCATATACGGAGTATTTGGAAAAAATTACTTACAAAATAAGGCAATAAATTATGAAATTAATTTCATAATCAACAATTATAAATTCAAAGTAATATCTATTACAAATAAAAATTCTACTCCATACTCATAAATAAAAGTAAAAATTAAATTCGAAGGCATCACAACTTTGAAAAAAGACGAATGTATTGTAATATTAATATATTTTTTTTTGTGTTACCAGACTTTAACATGCACAAAATACTAGTATAATATGTTAAAGAGGTTCTCAATCAAATTTGCTCAGCACTACGTGACAGTTTGGACACTCTTCTCAACATTCTCAAGTTCTCATGTAGCATGTCAACGTTGCAGATATCGATTGAAAATAGAAAAATTATGTGTACAAAGGTAAATAATTAAAGGAATACACGTTATTTTGTATGAAGGAGTAGTTATACATTTGATAATTTTTAAATCAAAGATGTGCAACTATACGAAAAACCATCAAAACACGAAAATAAGGATCAAGTGTATAACTCGGATACCCAATCTCAATAAATTTTTGCAATCAATTTATAAACAAATCGCCAAATTATAAATTCTTAAAAAGCATAACTTTCTACGTTAACCAAACACAAATGTCGATTTCGACAAGCACCTTAGCAATATAAATTAGCAAGAGCAATTTATGAATAATATAGGAGTACCCTTAATAGGAGTAGATATATACACCAAGTAGAAAGACACAAGCACCCACCTTTCATTTAATACAAAGCTACATAACAAATCTATTCAATTATACTTCCGTATTAGTTGACTTGAGTGGTCGAGGGTCTAACTCATTAACTAAGGTTTCGAGATCGAACTTTGGGAACGAAAAAAAAACCAATTAGGAGGAGGATGCCTACTTATTTAGTAGTAAGGATACCCATGCAAACTGACCCGAGAGATTTAATTTACTTACTAATAATGACAGTGGAAACTCATCTAGTAAGTACCAAAAAGACAAATCAATGCAATAATAATAGAGCGTCGTTGAACTTCCAACTGCACAGCCTTATAAGGGTTGGGTGACAGCATTAACATTTCCACCTACATAACCCAATTAGTTTTCCATTCTGTTATAAATGAAATACACAACAGTTCTTGCATATGTTCACGTACCATCTTTAGAAGCTATATATATCGCTCGCAATGTGCTGATCTGATCATCACATTGCGCGCAAATATATAATCTGTCTGTCTGTCTATCTATTTATATTCTGCATACAAAGGTGCGTCGTCGTGAGATCAATAGTTTTTTTATTATTATCATGGCACCCCGAGCGCTACTTACGTCCGAGTAGCGCAGCGGAGGAACAGAAGTTTCTAGCGACCGAGATCGTGAACCGTGGCACGGACGTTCTCGGTGCGAGTGAGGAAGGCGCTCCCGTGCCGGACTTCGTGAACTCGTAACCTGAAGTACGTGAAGCTGGGATACCATTTCTGATAAATCACGCTATCATATTTGCGACGATACCGGTGTTGGTGCTAGTGTTCAGTGCTGAAGTCGGGAAGCTTAAGTAAGGAAGAGATATGGAACAAGTTGTGGAGATTACGATCTAGCCACTGTTCTTGCTTCTTTTGGCGTCTTCGTTTTTACATCTTCTCTACTTCATGTCTGCCTCGTCCCATTTACCTCCTCGACTTTGCTTGCTCTCAAGCCCAGTGAGGATCTCAAGGTACGCACAATTTTACACTTCACTTTCAAATTAAGTGTTACATTTTATTATTATTATCGATCTCAACTCTTTATCTTGTTGAACCACTTGTTTTCCATATATGTGATGTAAAATAAAGATGTCTTTAATTTATATTTCTTTATTTTTCAAAAATCTCCTATGTTTTTTTTGTTTTAGTTCCAAAATGACCATATCTGTTACGAAATTTGAATCAATCTACTTACTATAATTAGAACTATTATTTGGTCTAAGACATAAGAAATGATTTGTCTAAAGCACAAAGATTCAGGTAAAAATTGAAATCATTCACACATATTGATTGACACTTCCAGTTTACTGCATAGATCTACACCATGTTTAGTAGTAGAGTAGTTAGATTTTGATGCTAGGAGTTGAGCTTCTACTATAATATAGTTCATAGATGGTTCTATATAGAATAAAACCAATTAAAAATTTGCTTGATGGTATTTGGATTTGGTCATTTACGGTACTACTGGTAGAAGGTGACAAACAGATCGTTTGGATTGCCAGATTTAGAATGACTCATTTAGTTCATCTTTTATGGATATATATAACTCATTCAGTTCGGATTTTTTTTTGTTTCACATATGCTGATTATATTCCTTCTATGGTCCTATTTCAGATCTATTTATTATGCTGCCTATTTATACAAGTCAATATATAGTATGCAAATGAATTTGGGGTTGAATTCCATTTGGTACATGATATACTAGATACCACAATTAATCATATAAGTTTTATTTGGATACATAATTTTTGGGTCAATATACTCGTCGTTTGGATCACGTAAATTCATGTACAGTTCAAGTTACGGCCGAATAATTTTGTATGGGTTTGAAAATTGGCTTAATCTGCTAGCCAACTTCCACTTTTGTTACATAGTTCATCATCAAGTATACAACGAAGTTCTGATTCCTATTTCATTGTATAATATATAACTTATTCTAACCAAAATCTTAACATTCAATAATCAAATTCAGGTGAGCAAGGAAGAGTTCATTGAGATGGCTCGTCAATCAGGCAAGTTTGATCAGGAAACTCTGGAGTTCAAAAGAAGGATCTTAGACTCTTCAGGCATAGGTGACGAGACATACGTGCCGAAATCCATCACGTCTAACCAAAACATAACAACCATGAAGGAAGGCAGAGAGGAAGCATCCACGGTCATATTCGGAGCACTCGACGAGCTCTTCGAAAAGACTCGTATTCGTCCTAAAGACGTGGGTGTCCTAGTGGTGAATTGCAGCATCTTTAACCCCACCCCATCGCTCTCGGCCATGATCATTAACCACTACAAAATGAGGGGCAACATACTGAGCTACAACCTAGGTGGCATGGGGTGTAGCGCGAGTATCATTGCRCTCGACTTGGCTCGTGACATGCTCCAGGCTAACCCCAACAACTTTGCAGTTGTGGTTAGTACTGAGATGGTCGGGTTTAACTGGTACCCTGGRCGRGATCGATCTATGCTTATTCCGAACTGCTTCTTCCGTATGGGTTGCTCTGCTGTCTTGCTTTCTAATCGTCGTCGTGATTTCCCTCGTGCTAAGTACCGCCTTGAGCACGTCGTTCGTACCCACAAGGGGGCTGATGACCGCAGCTTCAGGTATGTAGCTCTGACAATTCAGGCCATGTTAGCTTATTTTGTTACCATAATACTTCAAATTGTAGAAATACTTTTTCTGATTAYTCAYTTTTGATTGAGAAGTCAGTTTTGATCAGTCAAGTACAAGAACTAAAAAGACTGATTTTAAACAGATTCTTTCATTAGACTGAATTTTACTCACYCTGGCAAAAACAGTTAACAATTTATCAGATTACTGCATCTTATATTCAGTGTCTAATAAATGATTTTAATGTTAACAGGAGTGTGCATCAAGAAGAAGATGAACAAGGGTTCAAAGGCCTAAAGGTAAGCCGAGATCTGACCGAGGTTGGCGGCGATGCACTCAAGACCAACATAACCACTCTAGGACCACTGGTGCTACCCGTATCAGAGCAGCTCCTCTTCTTCAGCACTCTTGTCAAACGCCACTTGTTCGGAGGATCCCAGAAGGATCAAAATAACAGCAACAGCAGCAGTAACAGCCCTATGATCATCAGTAATGGTTCTGCTAATAATTCATCAACATCATCTTCAASTTCWAAGCCTTACATACCYGATTACAAGCTTGCATTCGAGCACTTCTGCGTGCACGCAGCAAGCAAGATGGTGCTYGATGAGCTGCAGCGCAACCTGGAGCTGAGCGACACCAACATGGAGCCATCGCGCATGACTCTGCACCGGTTTGGAAACACCTCTAGCAGCAGCATTTGGTATGAGCTCGCGTACTTGGAAGCCAAGGGGAAAATTCATTCAGGGGACCGTATCTGGCAGCTCGCATTTGGGTCGGTTTAGTGCAACAGTGCTGTTGAAGGCTTGTCACAGCGTATTAAGAAGGCCAGCTTAGGAATCCGTGGCTTCCTGCATCAAGATACCCGTGACCTTTAAAAAAAAATATGGCTGCAATTATGGTAAAGAAAGAATGCAGCCAATTTTCATCATTCCATTTTAATTGCTTATAGTGTGGTTTTTCCTATTTTTCAAAGCAGACATTAACATTGATATTTACAGCATATGTAAATAGAAGCGAGTATGATTAGTGCAACAAACTTCCTATTTCTTTGTAGGATCAATAATTGATACACTGTTAATAGCTGTTTATTTTAAGCTTCATTCTGTGGGTGTAGTAAAAATAGAATTTTTCTGAAATAAGCTTGATCAATCGCAAGCGGTTTCTAAATAAGTATTAAGACACTGAGTTAATATTATCACATTGACTAATTAACAAGCAGTCTAAACACTGAAAACTTTACTTACTTACATACTTTCATTTTACCCAAATACTCGGTGGAATATCTGTGCTTAGAGGAGTCGCACTTACATTCATTTTAACCTAAACTGCAATCGATTCATAAGATGACCGTTACGACACTTGATACTACCCAAATTGACAAGTTGTGCAAAAGAAATTGCATAGGACATAGTAAGCTATAACGGATCCATGATTCCAAACATACGAGTTCAAAATGTTCAAAAAATCATTCATAATTTTTGGGTAAGGTTTATTGTGCAGTAGTCTGTCTGTAGTATTTGCACCATACCAATACAGTAATACAAGTTAACAACACAAATAAATCAAGCTAAATCGAGGAAAACAAAATCTAATACATGAACATCAACAAAGCACTTAACAGTATTTAGAGAAATAGATCCAGTAAATACACACATACCTTTTGTCACAAATTGGTTAAAGAAAAACTGCAAAGATTTTATGATAATATAATGGAAAATTGGATTTATACCACCTATTATAAATGTATTTTGATTTTACGTTTCTTCTGTAATTTATTTTTTTATTTTTTTTAAAAAAATCACCACCTTGTATGAAAACTACTCCTAATTGATCAAGATATAATTACAAAAAATTATAACAATAGGCGAAATTTCTAATTGTCATTAAGTGCAAGATTTCAAAATTGATGTACTCCGTATTTTTTTTCTTATAGAATATAAGGACAGTAATTAAAATTGACTCCAAATACTCTTAAACCGAAAAGAAAAAACTCCAACCCAAATCGGACAAGGACTATCGCGTCTATCCCCGTTATCTTTATTATATTTTTTCACACCAAACAAATTTAAACGTGTTAAATAGAGACTCGAGAATTAGAGGAGTAACCAATTTGAACCTCAACAATTAAATTATTTATCGGGTTTTCACCTAATTGGGTTTTCAATCGGGTCCGAACTCAATTGGTATTTGGTATGAATCGTTTTTATGTTCCAAGGAATTGAAGTTTTCATCTCTCCACATTCGTGGAAATCGAAAGCTGCAGTCCAACAATGGCGAACGAAGAAAACGAAAGAGAACTTCTAGAATCTCAATAGAGCTTCAATTACACGAACAGAAAGATTCTCTTTCTGCTGATGCAAGATCTCTACATTCTGATTCCCCTTAATTCCCGAGCTTCTCATCCGTAATACTTCTCTTTTTCATTCATTGCCTTTTATTTTTTTAGGTTTCTCTTAGCAATTATGCATTTTTTATCTTTAATTGTTTTCTTTTTATATATCAATTAGCTTGAGCTTCAATGCACTAATATTATTTTTATTGATCATGCGCTCTCTCACTTGCTTATTTAGGTAACCCTTATTTGGCTTAATTGCATTTCTGAACAAATTTATTGTCTTTATTATCATGTTGGACTAGCTTTGAGTTTTATTGCAAAGATCGTTTTTGTTGTTTTGAATGAATTCTTGTTGTGGGTGATGATTCGGGTTCTTACCAATATCAGTTGAGCAATTGTGTTTTTCAATTGCAGTCTTTATTATCCGCTTTATCGGATAGAATGTTAACCCTCACCTTAAAGGATGGTTTGGTTGATTACTTTGGCTAAAAATTCGCATTTGAATTGTGAGGCATTATTCTAGTATAGGCTTAGATTCCTTTTGGGAGTTTTCTTCGGGTGGTATTTATGTTCGATAAGCAGGGAAGCTCGACTTTGGCTTTTGTTCTTTCAATACTTCTTAAAATCTTGCTATTGTGAGCAAGAGTTAAGCATTCAGTGTTAATTTATGTTTATAGTAGATGATAATTCTAAGTTAGATATTGTGCATTTTGATGGTGATTATTAATTTCTATCGTGTTCTAGTATTTGGTACGCTTTAAACGTCAATAATAGAAGTAGCCTAGTAGGTTTGTAATGTGCAAGGTTTGGGTTTAATAGGGTTGTGAGCTTGGAAAATGATATCTAAAATACCTAAAGAATACTTGATTTGAGAAGACAAGGATTAGCAGTTAGCACGAGAAGTAAACTGTTGACTCCTGGGCGGAACGGGGGCAAGAGGTTAGAGTAATCTGTTGCATGTAATTCTTCTAAGTTATAAATTTCTTTCAAAGCATTTAGAAGGTCTCAAGAATGCATTGCAGTCTGCCAGTCTGAGTATCGCACTATCGTTAGTAGTGTTAAGCCTCAAACTAAGAAATTTTCTAGTTTGATACTTGTATGGCTTAGAATTGTCATTGTGTATATGTGAGCATTACTATGTTGGCTGTTAGATCTTACAGTGGTTTATCAGTCGGTATTTATGGTCATTAGCAAGGATTTTGAAACATTTGGCTTTGTGGTCTCTGTTTCGAGTACTTCTGAAGTATCTTCTATTGAGAGCAAGAGTTAAGATTTAAGTATCAAGGTAAGTATGGTCAGAGTAGATGATTAGAATTCAAAGAATGCATTGTGCTTTCTTGCTGCTGTGTTGGTAGATTCTTTGGGTTTTAGTTATTAGTATGCTATATGTCATCATAGATAGTGTGAGTTTTGTAAATGGCAAGTGTTAGAGCTTGAAAATGAAATCTAAATAGCTAAAAGTGATATTTGAGGAAGCATGATTATCACCAACTGTTTAACTCCATGTGCGGAACGTGGGGTAACGGGTTAGGTATCTGTGAATGTAAATATGTATTCTCAAGTTAATAAATTATCTTTAATAGCATCATGTCTGAAGATTTTTTCAAATATATCGATGTTATTGTTAACTTATTGGAACTTATGTTACTTTTTGTAATGTTCCTCTTAGAAGTAGTCAAAAGTATGTTTGTTGATGATATTTATAAGATATGAAAAGTCCTGTTATCTGTATGGATATTTTATAAGATATTAAGTGTCTTTTTTTCATTTTTCATTCGCCTTCTCTAATTCTGTTGTTGGGATGTATCCAAAATGGAAAAAGGTGATAGCAAAAATATAATATGGCATGTTTATGTGGCTGTGGAAGCTTGAATCAAACTTGCATGCTATATGTGATTCGGACTAGAAGAAGCTCATTCTCATTAAAGCATGCCGTAGGAAGAAGTTTCACCTGAAACGTTCGCGATATGCTACGTGAAATTGATGCTTCTGTGCAGGGTTCTATTGATTCTCATAAGACCTTGAGGTTGCATATAATGCACGGCGATGGTTCTAAACTTAACCAAAAGAGGTAGAGTTGAACCTCTAGGGCTACCAACGTTGAAGATAGAACTCTGGAGAGCACAAGCTATGCTGTTGGATCAAAATGTAAATTTCGCCACACTGATGGGCGTTGGTATAAGGACAAATTGCTTAGTTGGATGGTTCTTGCGATTTTCTTTCCACTCCAAATCAGATAAAAATATGTGAGTATTCTTCCCTTGTTGTACTTGCCCTCTTAAGTCTCTATAATGAGCGAATTCTTTCCTTTTGTACATCCCTCCCAAATAAACTCCCTCCGACGGAAAACTTTCAACAATGGATTAAGGCCTCTAAGATTCCAAAATAAGCTATGGATTAATTAAGAGTACCAAGTAATGTTGTGGTCGTTTTTAAAAGGAGGGAAAAAAAAGTAGAGAATGACAAGAAAGTTGTGGTCCCCTCTAAGATAATGTTTAAATTAAGTTTAATAGGAATTAAAAGGGGGTTTATATGGTAATTTTACATTATAAAGTTCCAAACAAAGAAAAGTTGCACAAGTACACCCAAAAAGGAATTGTTGAAAAGTTTTTTTATAGAGGGAGTAACTCCTTAATACTTATGAGTTTTACACTGTGGTTTGCTTCTTTCTATTGACTTGCTTCTTTTCATAGCTAGTACATGTTACAGTAATTCACATGCAATGCACATTTATTAATTATTTGTAAAACTTGTTTATATCCATATTTGAATTATATTTATGAAGATAATAGAATAATGAAATTAAATAAACTTTTGCAACATACCGAGGTTGAATATACTTTTAAAAAAACCAATTGATGATATGAAAAAAGATCAATTGATCAATGATTTGTTAAATTATTATACAAATATTTTTTTGTATTAATACAAAAAATGATTAATTCTACACAAAACCAATCGTCAGCATGAATAATAACTGTAAAATTTCTATTTTCAACAACGGCAATTTTGAGGGAAAAGATTAGAAGGGTTTATTTTAGTGCTCCCTTCGTAACGAAAAAACTTTCACAATGGTAAGGCCTCTAGCTTCCAAATAGCTAAATGAATTAATGCACAATTAATGTTGTGGCCCCTTAAAAATAAAGGAGGGTAAAGAAAGTGAAAAGGACAAAAAGTTGTAGTCCCTCAAGATAACTTGTAGAAAGTTAGATTAGAAGTAATGCGCAATATGAGAATTTGCCATTTAAAAAAGTTACCAAACAAGAAAGTTGTATAATTGTTGATTTTTTTGATACACTAGAAAAGGAAACCGTTGAAAATTTTTCTACAGAGGGAGTGTAGTAGTCACATGCCACATCATTGTTATGCAAGACCTCTCCCTAACAACCTTTTCGCTCAACATAGTTCAAACATTGCAAAGGTTATATTTGGACCAAACAGATTATACGATTCTATCCCAATACCCAACCAAACATCACATCACCGATCAAACCCTTACTAACTACAAACTCTCTCACTTTTCAAACCTCACCCACCCCACTAACCATAAGGTTTGTTTCACCTCAAAGTCAATAATACCCTAAAACCAGTGGCCATGTCAGACCCCTTATGTGATGCCTTAAGATCAACTTAAATTTTCAAAACATATCTTATTGTTATGAATTTATACAATATAGACATTTTTTCTAGCAAATATAAATTTATTAATTCGTAATTCTGCGTGAGGAATTTATTCTACAGTAGGAGACCGCTTGCTTTAGAGCGTAAAATTTACGTAAATCAGATAGAATGAGCAATAAGATCATAAATAACATGAAATGCTAAGTTATATGAAATATGTGCAACATAGAGGTAATTTCTTCGGGGAATGCG
>SNQN01013945.1:0-11820 GCA_008642245.1 Bassia scoparia | reverse complement strand
AGGACTGATTTTTAAACATTTTATCAAAACTAGGTATTTAATTAAAATAAATCTGAAACTAGGTATTTATTTTCAAAAACGCCCCAAACCTAAGTATTTATTACCAATAAATCCTTTAAACTATAATCTCATTTTTAATTGTCAATAATTTGATTTATTCGTTAACATTGTCAAATCTCAACCTCAAAATATGTAAAATTCGATTTGTTACAATTAATTTGATGCCGATAAAGTAATAAGCCTAGCAAGTGACCAAATAGGTAAAACTCTTGTTCCATTAGCATCCCAAACTTGTTAAAGACTTAAAAGTTATCAAATGTATGTTAATTTAAATTTGTAGCAAATTTCCACACAAATTATTCGAAACTGGTCTCGAGGAAATATCAGAACAAATCAGATCATGTGTAAATAATTTCCACAACCAAAAGAAAAAAAAAGAACCATAAGCCATATTAGCCTGTAGTATATAAAGTTCAAAAACAATCAATTCAGGGCTGGGCTATTTGTTTTTAAAAGTCATTACCAGCCCACTGCAAGCCATTACAAGACCATTGCATCATTCATTCTAACCCGCGCACACAGACAACCATTACAAGCCCATTGCAGCAGCAACAAAAGTGATGACGGTTCATACATTAGCTAGAGAGTCAGTAGGTGATCACTGCTATCGTAACATGTATTTCATGCTACAAGCATCCGGAACTCAGCAGTCGTCAACTTATCAAGATGCCCTTCAGAAATCTTGGATTTGTCTGAAACATAAATAATAACAATAATTACTTAATAACCTAGTAGGAAGGACTGCAAGATCTTCCTTTTGTTCACATGAACTAACCTGAGTAGTGGTTGTCTTCCTGTTGTTCTGATTCATGGTGAACGATTGATGGCTCTCAACAACAAGAACTCACTGAAGCATCGACCAGAGTTCAGTAAATCATTTTAGCAATTGAATTCAGTTAAATGCTATTAKAAGAACAARTCTCTTTTTAAAATGCTGAAGACCRAGACAATTCTCAAGTTTAATTATGTTTTACCGTTTACCGCTGCAATATTTAGTTATGTTTTACCGTTTACCGCTGCAATATAAACTCAGAGAAACCAAAAAGTTAATGTGAAACCTAAAGCTAGTTTCCACACAACAATATTCAAAACTGAATTCTGGCAAAGATAATTGACTTGTGTAAGAAAAATGAAGATGAAATTCAAAAAAAGTGAAATTCCATTTTTATGAGTTAAAAACATGGAGTTAGTAATTAAAACCAACTCCAATAGATAGATAGATTCAAATGCCTAAAATTCAATACGGAATTTGAAATAAACACACAATCTTGTTAAGTGAAGAGACTCATATACTCATAATATCACAATATAAAATAAGAATTAACCAACAAAATTTAAAAAATGATAACTAACCTGAGTAGTGGTGGTCTCCTTTTGGTGGTCCTTTTGGTGTTCTTGCTTTGATGCCTCAGCAACATCCCGATTCACCTAATACTAAATCACAAAAGGAAAAAAAATACATAATATGAGTTGAGAACAAAACTGAGACACTGATATCCTCTTTTTTTTTCTTTTTTTTTGAAAGAGAAGAATGTTTACATGAAGAGCAATATCAAATTGCTAGAATTTCTTTGAATGTCGCTGGATCCCTGAATCCCTTTCATATAAATTAAACTCGTAGCAACAAACAGAGACTAGATTCTCTCAAATGAAAAAAAACACTTACATTTCACTTGTTGCTTTCTTGGATTTTTTATACAGTTCAATGAATTTCACCCGAAGCACGGATCCTGAAAATTAAAAGTAAAGAAAATTCTCAGTCAAAAGATGCAATGGGAATTTCTATCAATTGAAAATTTTCATGTACAGCTAGCAAATGAAGAAGAAAAGTGAAATTCCATACACTGAAATAAAACCATCCATGAACACTGATAAAAGGCGTTCCAAAGAAATAATTGCCTCAATTCAGACTCAACTAGCAATTGAACAGCAAAAAACAATATTGCACCATATTTATCTATGTATACCCATAATAACTGGTGAGCAAAACCAGAAATGAGAGGAAGTATACAATCGACAACTGGAGCCAACATTATAACATACCACTACCAGATAAACCTAAGCACACTCACACATAGTATGCAACTAAAACTAAAAACCAATAGCATCATGACAAGCATAAGTCAGAGAAATATTCAGATTCGAACAAAACATGTATATATGCAAAATGATCTCCAAAAGTAAAAAATTCATGCTCACAGATTTTGAACACATGAAGATAAGGGTACTCCTCATGATATCTTTCAAACATCTTCGAATGTGTCTGAAACACAAAAATAATCAATTAATTACCAAGTAGTAGAAAGAATATCAAATATGATCAAAGCTTAAAAAAACAAAGAAGCATATATAATATATAATATATATATATATATATATATAATATTATATATATTAATATATAAATATATATATATATATATAATATATATATATAATATATATAAATATATTATATATATAATGACATCTGTGTACGTGGTAGTTTATAGCATATATAATAGCATACCATCTGCACCTGTTGATCAAATATTTCTACTAATCTTTCTTTTTTCATCTTCTGGTAGCTTTAAGAGATGCAACACAATCAAAAGAAAGAACCAAGTTTATCAGAATGGAGGGCAAAAAACAACAATTGCTGAACTGTTTATACTAACAAAAATATAAAAAGGAAACTTACCGATTTGAATCAGGGTTCTCAAAGTGAATCTTCAATAAACTCAAGCTTGTAAAAAAACAATAAATAAATACGATCAAAATGAACGAAGGTACACAAATCGATCGAAAAAAAAAAGAAAATGAAAAGGAAGAATGTTACGAACCACGCGAGCAATGTTCCCTTGTTATTGATACAAGTTTGCAATTGTCATTTTGAGATCCTGAATCATTTCATTTCATATAAATAAACTCGTACGACTAAATTCATCAAGAGACAAAACTTACCGATCTTGTGCTGCTTTCTTAGTTTTCTCTTGCTTCCTACATCTCTCATCTTGATGGAATTGGAATTCTGAAATTAGCAGTAATGAAAATTCAAACTCAGTCTAAAGATGCAATAGTAATTTTTCCATCCACAATTCTCTTTTTGTAAAGCTATCAATTGAAATTTTCCAAGTATAGAAGAAAACAAAAGATGAGAAAAAATAAAAATGAAGCATCGACCAGAGTTCAGTACAATCATTTTAGCAATTGAATTCAGTTAAATGCTATTACGAGAAGAATCTCTTTAAAAATGCTGAAGACCCACACAAATTAATCTATTACTATATTTAATAACAGAGTTTTTACATACATTGTTGACACATGCATTTTCATATTATTTCATTTAGTATTTTTTAAAAAATACCTAAAATCCAATTTATTGGATGAACAGATGCGATCTGGAAAGTGCTTGAAAAGAGATGGTTTACAAAAGCAGTAAAATAAATAAGTTAGTTATCAGTAAAACCCAGTATGTTCTTCGGTTGGTCTCCTTTGCCTTACACACAACACACTAAGAGAGAATAGAGTGTTTTTGTAGCAATATGACATGTGTTGAATTAATTATCATATTTCATTGTTGGCTTCAAATTAGCCCAAAATCAAATCGTAAAATAATAATTCGAAAACAAACAATAGAGTGAAATTGAAACAAAACTCAAAATAATTCCAACAAACAAAATAATTGATAAAAAAGTAAAGAATTGAAGACAAAATTAGGGGAAAAGAGATACCCTTTGAAAAACCGAAACCCTAACAATGATACAGTCAGTATAAGAATCGATCCAGTAGCAACGCAACAACAGCAGCAACGCAACAAGGCAGCAGCGCAGATAGAGACGCGCGCCGTCCGTCGAGTAAGGAGAGGAGAGAGAAAGACACCAGAAGACGCCGTCCGCCTACAAGGACAGAGACTGGGAAAGGTTGAAATGCAAAGAATCAATAATTCATTTGGGCTTATGTCTTCCTTTGGGCTTTGGGCTGAATTTTGATTTTTGAGGTGCAAAAATGCAAACAAAATTTTGGAATTTCTAAATGTCTCAAAAATATACTTTTCAAAATATAATAGTATCAAAATTTTTTGATCTTGGGGACTGAACATGCTAGCACTGATATCTTGGGGAGAGTAGCTACGGTTTRAGCTCGGTTGTCTGAGTGGGCTGCTACAACTTTTGGTAGTGTTAAAAAGAAGATTCGTGAGGCTGAACGGAAGCTACGTCGTGTGCAGAAGGGGTTCCCTGATGCTTACTTGTTAGACCAATGCTCGTCAATTTCGGCTGAACTGGATGAATTGCATAGATTGGAGGAGTCCTATTGGCATGCCCGAGCTAGAGCTAATGAGTTACGCGATGGGGATAAGAACACTAAGTATTTTCATCATAAAGCTTCGCAACGGCGACGGCGGAATGCGATTGCTGGGCTGTACGATCAAAATGAGGAGTGGAAGTCATCTAAAGAGGAGATTGGTGCTATTATTGAGGATTATTTTTCCACCTTGTTCACGTCAGGGGCCCCCGCGGAGTTTGAAGAGGTTTAAATTGCCTTAATTGTGTGGTTGGGGACGAGGTCAATGCTCATCTTGATCAGGAACCCACAGTTGAGGAGGTTCGGAAAGCGTTGTTCCAGATGCACCCTAATAAAGCTCCGGGGATTGATGGTATGCACGCGCAATTCTACCAAAAATTCTGGCAAATTGTTGGTGATGACATTGCTAATTATGTGAAATCATGGTGGCGTGGGGAGGTGGATATATCCGAACTGAATAAAACATGTGTTGTTCTCGTTCCAAAGTGCAATGATCCGAAAAGGATGACAGAGTATCGCCCGATCAGTCTGTGCAATGTTTTATATAAAATTTGTTCGAAGGTGCTTGCAAACAAATTAAAACCTTTTTTGGGCTCCATTATATCCATTAATCAGAGTGCCTTTGTACCTAAGAGGTTGATAACGGACAATGCACTTGTGGCTTTCGAGATCTTTCATGCTATGAAGAGGGGTGGTGAAGGGAAAGAGGGTAATGTGGCGTTAAAGCTCGACATGAGTAAGGCTTACGATAGGGTGGAATGGTGTTTTTTGGAGAAGGTAATGGCGAGGCTGGGTATGAGTTCGGGGTGGACTACACGAGTTATGAGTTATGTCTCAAGTGTATCTTTCTCTTTCAAGTTTAATGGTTGCATTTRTGGTTCGATGATTCCATCCCGTGGTTTGCGTCAAGGTGATCCGATATCTCCAMATTTATTTCTCTTTTGTGCTGATGCTTTTTCTATGATGCTTACAAGGGCAGCGGAYGAGAAATTTATTCACGGGATGAGGGTGTGTCGGGAGGCCCCACGGGTGTCGCACCTATTCTTTGCTGWTGACAGTATTCTTTTRGCCAGGGCGAACTTGCAGGAATGTTCTAAGGTTGCTGATATTATCAGTAAATATGAGAGGGCATCGGGCCAAAAGGTTAATCTTAGCAAGACTGAAGTTGTCTTTAGTAAAGGTGTGTCTAGGGAGRGACGCCAGGAGATTGTGGGGACTTTGGGTGTTCGGGAAGTGAATCGTCATGAGAAGTATTTGGGGTTACCGACTATTATTGGTCGATCGAAGAAAGCTGTTTTTGCGTGCTTAAAGGAGAGGATTTGGAAGAAATTGAAAGGATGGAAGGAGAAACGAAGAGAAACTTTCACGCCGCGGGCAAAAAGGAGTCTTATAACTCGTCGCACAAGCTATTTCCGACTTATAGTGTGATATTTTTCGATTCCTGATGCTCATTTGAAGAAATTCATGGATATGCTCCGTTTTCTGAATAGGAGAAAGTGCGCTAAAGAAAGAAGAGCGCCCCCCCATAACCCCGTAAGACCCTGGCCTCGCATAGTTGAGTCCCTCTTCCATCCGCCCCTTGGCCGAAAAGCTATGAGCCCCTCTCGGCCGGTTTCCTCGCATCTAAACCATGCTCCCTAACCACTCCCACCGCCCCCTCTACTTGGGCGGGGAGAACGGAGGGATGGGGCGGGCGGTGATGCGGGGGGGCGGGGGGGTTGCCAGGCGTGGGGGGGGGGGGTGCGGATGGGGGAGGTGCGTGTGCGGGGGCTCGCTGATGGGGGGTACAAGGGGAGTTCTGGGCTGTGGTCGTTGAGGGGTGGCGGAGGTAGGGGGGTGGGAGTGGATGGGCGGCTAGGGGGCGTACTCGGTTGGGGGGCGGTGGGGAGTGAGTGGTTGGGGACGCAGGGAGAGAGGATCGGGGGGTTAAGTGTAGGCGCTGAGGGAGGGTGGCGAGGTTGGGGAGCGGGAGGTGGAGAGATGTGGAGAGGTGGTGGGGGGGGAGATGTGGGGCTGCGGATGAGCTGGCGTAGGTTCTACGGGCGAGAACGTCTGGGGAGCGGGCGCGTAGTGCTGGACAAGAGAGTGAGGGGGCTTGGAGGTTGAAGGGTGGGGTGGACCTCAGTTGACTTTGAAGTGCGTGAGATGTGGTGGGTGGGGGGGAATGTGGGAGCGCTGGGGGGTTAAGCGAGGAGGAGCTTTCATGGGGAGGGGACAGAGGTGGGCGAGTGTGCGGCTGGGGAGAGTATCGCGGGCGGGGCGTGGGTGAGTCGTTTGGACTGGGGGTGGGGCCGGAGATGAGCAGGGATTACTGGTGGCTTACCCAGGGATGTCTCTTCTCGGTGAAATCTTGTACTGGTTGGGTAGGAGGGAGCTCGGAACTCTTGCTTCTAGACATGGGGGGGGGGACTGTACGGCTTCTGGAAGCGCGTATGGAAGTTGAAGGGCCCCCGAAACTCCATCACTTCCTTTGCACCTTCAAGGGGAGCATCCCGTAGGAACGCTTGTGTATAGACATATGGTGGGGATTGGAAGCCTGGCAAATTTGTGGCTAGGACGTCGAATCTTCGTACATGCCCCTATTTTTTGTCCAGGGATTCTGATATATGGCGGTTATTATTGAATTTTGAGTTTGCCTAGATAATGCTCCGTCACGTCTTTTTGGACCTGTTCTTATGGTTACGAATGAGCTGAAATAGAGAGGGGCGAGATCTTTTCTCCCTGGCTGGGGCTACATTGTACTGTCGAATCAAGCCATTTTTGCGGAAGCCGGCTGGGGATGTGTCCGAGTCTGCTGCGGGTTTAAAGCTAGTGTGGAGCATGTTGTTCTCATTCCAAGTCCTGGTTGTGTGCCAACGTGTGCATGTTTCCTGTCAAGTTGGTGAGGCCTCCGGTGGAATGGTTAAAGGTGAATGCGATGCTTATTGTGAAAGGTGGGTGGGGTGGTTGGGGTGGTGCGCGTGACTCCGATGGGGCGGTTGCTGGGTGCAGGGGTGCGGTACTAGCTGACTGGGAAGCAAGTGTGGCTGAAGCAGGCTGCTAGTTTCGGGGATGGACTTGGCTTGTTTTGGGCTACTATCATTAATTGGGAGAGTGATGCGTTGAGTGTGGTGCTTCTATTATTAACCAAGTGCAAGGAGCTCCCCTATCTTCTTATTCTCTGTCATATTTGCTATCTGTCGACGAGCATTTAATAGTTTTCGTCTGTAATCATTGTTAGAGAATCGGTAGAACTATCGATGTTGCCATCTCTGCTCGTTGGATGTCATTGAATCGATTCTTTGTTTTAGCTCGTTGTCCTGCAATATTGTTGCCTTGCGGAAATTGACCCCTCACTTAATATATTTTCGCGAACGACCGCTTTCCCCTCAAAAAAATTTTTTTGATCTAAAAATTTGGTTTCTGTAAAGTCATTATTTTAAAATTTAATTAATAAAATTGTTTTATTATGGTATGATCTTGATACAAAAACGCATATATTTTATACCAACAAATAGTTTTTTAAAAGTCGATTTATAAAGATCCAACTCTATTTTAATTCAAACAAGTAGTATAGTTTAAAAAATATCTTGATTTTATAAAACAACATGTGATCATAAAACAACATGGATATTCATAAAAACAAGTATAAAGTGTACGACGTTAGTACATAAAAGACTATATTTTTATCAGAATATGTACATAAAAACACTGTTAATAATCATTGAACGATGATGGTAAATTATTAAAACCAATCATACAATACATACAAAATCAACAAATAATACTTTTTAAAAATAGGAAAATATATTATTTAAATTGTTTAGTCAAAATATTAAAAAAGACACGCTTGTTGAATATTAAAGTATTAGCAAACTTACGTGATACCCTAAAATTAAGCTACAAATTTCTATTGCTCATTTCCTTTTTGGAGTCAAAGTTAGTAAAACTTTGACCAACTTTTTCATCAATCTATAATGTATAAAAAGTCAAGACATCGGTGTTGTTCATGTTGTTTGATTCGACTAAAATTAAGTTTAAATTCAATTGATAATTTTCATAAAATAAAAACAAAGTAAGTCTTGAAAACCTGGGCAAAATGGAATTGTGCCAAATAAAAAAACGATAGGGTATTACTTAATACTACAAAAGAAAAAACCACGAGTATCATCAATAATGCTATCACCCAGTGCGAAAGAAAAGTAATAAACTCCCCCGAAAGGAATGTCCCGGACGCCTTAAAATATCAGAAAACCAAATATAAAAAAATACTTTAAAATACAACTAACGTAGTGGTTGCTATACAATTGATCAAGAAGTGTTAGAGAGAGTGGTGTAGAATAAATTAGAGTGTTATTACTACTTAAGCAAACTTACTCGGCCTCACCTCAACGATTTGTCCCCTAATCCCAGACCTTTGGTACACTACAAGGACATGGAGTCCTTTGCCTTGGTTTATGGCATATTCTAGCCAAAAACTTAAATCGGATTCCGCGCAACTTCTTGAAAGAAGTGCGTGCTCAGCATCGAAAGGTGCAACTTCCCTCTACTCGTTTCGAGTATAAAACACACAACTCCAAGTCATACTCAACTATGCATAATGCCAAGGAATCCAAGTTTTCTAGCGAAACTCCGAGTGTGTATTTTTCAAATATTTTACCCCTTTGGGGCAGAGGCATCCGGAACGCTAGGTGAGATCCAACCACAGGTGATCGCCCCCGAGCGCCCAGTACAGTTTTTGGCGAACTTCACGGGGAATCTACTAAACTGCTATTATCTTTAGGATGTTCGTGGGACGATACTCAAAAGTTTCATACAACAAATCCAGCTCTTTAAAGCTGACATATTATTAGGGGCATCCTGGCATTAGGCGGGTACAATATAGGTCCGTTAGCATATGAGTAGTTCGACGTTTCCAGGAAAACCGCGTTCGGTATTGTAAGTTGTGTCATCTATCACTCGAAGACAAGACCTAGGGGCTCTTCGGCTTCAAACAGGAATAATTGGCGAACATTGAGAGCATGCAAACTACCTATGTAAAGTACCAACCTCTTAATCTTGTACATGGAACCGCCGATCCCACTATGACGCAAGCTCGGTGCGTGTCTTACAAAAGCCTGTAAGGTTTAAACCTCCTTTGATCATCACACAGGATGGAGTGTCGTTTAAGAAACCGATTCTATATAAGACCATAGGTCATTTAGGGTAACCCTCTGGACACACTTCTGACCTTAACAACCGTCGAAAAACGTTGAGGCAAACACCCACATTTAGTTGGTCTGGATTAATTCTTTCTTCTCATTTTGCATATAAGGATCATGCTTAGGTTCGTATTAACAATAACGTCTTAATCGTGTTTTTAGCAACTAAGGACCTTACTTGCATAATGAAAATAAATGAGTTCCACTGTAACCTGCCTCTAACATATAGGACAAATTGGATCATTCACTTAGGTGTCGTAAGATCAAATAATAGTATTAAAGCTAGATCATTCAGCCTTACGTCTTTATGCATAGCTGATCGGTAGACGTGCCGCGCCCTCGCCGTTATTATGGACAGGAAATTCGCGCGATCCCGTCTGACGAAAAGGTACTACATCGAGGTGCTTTTGCGAGGACTGTTGCCAGCCCACAGAGAACCCGCAACAGAGATGCGCCGTTGGGTTGTGCTGTAGTGTATGTTCCGTAGTAAGGAAGAAAATCAGACCACCGTCGCCTAGATAAGGTATGAATTCAACGGAGTACGCTGATTTTTGTATACATTCACAATCACTAGAAAAATGTCCAATATATAGAATAACATATATCGTTAAAAGTTATCCTATTTTCGTTAAACATATCAAAACCATTTTTAAGTGTTGACACAAATAAAATGCTGCTCTTGCATTAGAAGGATTGTTAGCACACGTACTGTCTCACCCAGGTTGATAAAAATTCACATCCTGCCTTCCTCAATGATTGGTTTGTTAGGCTATCCAATCTGTACAAATCAGCTTAACTATATCCCAGCGTACTGGCAAGAGGCCGAAACGTGTACTGCCGTGGCCAAATCAAATTGGTCCCACGTCCAATCAATCGGTACACCCAGGTCGTTAAGATCTTTGGGTTCGGGGCCACATGGGTACGTCCCTCAATATTACAAATGCAAAGTTACCCAAGTACGCCCGACAATGTAAGCTTTTCTTCGCAATAGGCCTCTACTCGTCTTCATTGTGAATTCTCAATTAATACACGTAAAAATTTCTTGGACTGCACTAACAACTTTTACCATACATTCGCTAACCTATTAGCGCCTCACTCTAGCCCTAAAAATTCTAAGTGAGTATGTTTGCGTACTTACCTAATGCACAAGAGAAACTACACAGCTAACCTAGAAATTTCAACATCACTTTTATATTTAGATCAAAATTAAAAAGACGGTGCCTAATCAGAGATCGGTTGTCCATATTAATCTGGACTTTAAAAAATGATTCACAGTAAATTTACCGGTCTTTTGTTTAACAACAATATACAAATTATGCAAACGAAATTCGAACTAATATGAAGTATAGACTTACAAAATATATAATATGCCGCCCAAACTTTCTCTTACCCCGTAAAAATCAATGCAAAACAAATAACAAAGGTTAGGTCTTGTAAAAACGAAACGAAACGCGAATTTCCCGCCTTATGGAATCGCGAATACAATAACAAAGAAAAACAAAATTGTTAGTCATGGAAGAAAAACGAGAGCAATGAATCTTTCGCCTTTGAATCTCCGATACACAAGGATAAGGGTAATTGGTTATAAATTGACAATTGATAATAATAATTTGAAAAATGAGATGAAATAAAAGAAACCGAGAAAACCAAAAACAAAAGAAAAGTATTTTCGAAAAAACGTTATCTGCCAAAACCTACGTTATTTATGACATTCGGGATTTTAACGATTATATTGAAGTTCGTAATCTGGTGTTTCTATTTATTGTCTACTAATATTTAGCATTAAACCTCAATAAAAAAATGATAATAAATTAACAGCTTAAATCAAGAGATTATTGGTGAGTATCTCAGAATTCAAACTGTTTTCGCTTAGTTAAATCGATCGAACGGCGATAAGACGCAAAAGAACTTCGTGTTCTTGTTCATTTGCGTCAAACGATTCAAATTGGCTGCAATGAGCAGTTCTTGTAGAGACCGAATGCTAGATAAAGCTTGGGACTAGCAATAAGTCAGCTAAGATCGATGAATGTAACAAGCTATTGGCAAAATTCGTAAAAACTCAATGTGTAAGTGCACAAACAGCGGCGTATTTGAGGGCAAGGCACGTAATAATAAGGCGCGGAAATAGCTCAAGAGGAGCTCGTTAGTATACGTCTTTTATATAGGTTTTAAATGACAAGCTCTAAATATACCAGACTCTTTAAATTCCGGACGCTCAAATATACGCTCTGCTCTGTTCCTCAGAACGTTTAAATATTAAGCGTTCTCTCTCTAAAGAGGCACCGCGTCAGTGATT
>SNQN01013943.1:0-11822 GCA_008642245.1 Bassia scoparia | reverse complement strand
AGTCATGCTACACACAAAAGCCCATCATTGTATCACAAATATTGGCATTTTGGCAAATTTCCAAAAGAATCATAATACTACATTCCACAATCATAAGAATTAAACATTCTTATACGAATCAATCAACATACCCCACATGAAGTTTGTTCCGTACCTAATTAAAGCTGAAGTGGAATGGRAGTAYTTACAATCAATTAAATTGATCTTAATCATCTCCTAGTTTCACTCCTCAATTCACTCCAATAATTCAATTCAGTCAAATAGTACGACGAAGGTTTCAATTCTTAACCATTTTTAACACAAATTCAGCACAGAAAAATTAAAAATTTTGTTAACTATTCCAGACATCTTTTCGTCTAATAAATCATTAATTAACATTATAGATCACTAAATTAGGAAATTAGAAATTACCCCTGACTTCAATTCATCCCCACAATCAGTCTCATTTGGGTAGATTTGATGTTCTGTACCTTCAGATTGCTTCATTGTCATCTCAACAACATCATCATGACTACCCTTTCCCTTACGCTTCTTCTGTGAACCAGGCCATTTGGTTTTTTGACTAGTTTTAACCTCCTGCGAACAAGAGATCTTATTCGAGCCTCATACTTTGATGTGCTGCTCAACACCTCATTTAATGCACTAAAAGCAGTGTTGCTCAAACACTTCTGAGTCTCACTAGTGTGATGAAGCTTGAAAGCGTATGGACTCCTATCCTGAATCGAAGTGACGAGAAACCTGCAGAGTTGCATCTCGTACTCGTCCCCCCTATCTTTGGCATCAAAGGCTGCTTCCATCAGAGGTTAAGTGTTAATCATGATGATTTGTATAGATTGAGAATATGAGAGATGAGAAAAATTGTGATGAGAAAGGTTAGCTTTCAGGAAGAGAGATCTCAAGTGATAGAAGAAGAAAGAGGGGTAAATTTAGAGTTCATGAGGAGAGAGAAAATTAGAGTTCATATGAAGATGTGTGTTGAT
Source organism: Bassia scoparia (assembly GCA_008642245.1). NCBI lineage: Eukaryota > Viridiplantae > Streptophyta > Magnoliopsida > Caryophyllales > Amaranthaceae > Bassia > Bassia scoparia. The sequence continues at coordinate 10,842 of SNQN01013943.1, read as the reverse complement.
GAATGAATCTGAGTGGAAATAAGTGGATGAATCCTAACAATAGTAAAAGGGAGGATGGCAAAACACTGTTCATATGAACWGTGTTAGGACATTTTTGCCCCTGCCATTTCCATCAATTCACACCTATYCCATGCCACAACATTAATTGAAGGAAGTCCATCCAGTGTACATTGTTACACCTTATTTGCTTTCAATCCCCTCTCCCCTGCTTCCTCCCACCTCTTTCCCTCTGCATCTTCCCACCATTTTCGCCGCCGTTCTCGTCGTCGTTTTCATGGAAATATGCATGCAATCCATGGGACGTCAAACGGGTCTCAAGAGGTAGGGTTTTGGTCGCCATCTTTGGAGGTGAGGGTGAAGTTGCGAGGATGGCATCGAAATCACGGTGGCCGCATGCGACCTATGGGACGTGAAAAGGGTCTCAAGAGATGGTTCGTGCTAAGCGGTAAGGGTTTGTTTGATTTCAGGGTTTTGAGATCTGAATTTTAGGGTTTCAAATTCGAGGGTATTGTTGAATTTGGGGTTGGATTTTAGGGTGAAAGATTACTATACAATTCATTTCACTCAATTCAATTCAATCTTTGAATCAATTTCAGAGTGAAAGATTACTATACATTTTGTTAACAACAACAAATTAATCACCAAATTTCAAAGAAATGGCACGGTATGACAGAGCAATCACAGTCTTCTCACCTGACGGACATCTCTTCCAAGTGGAGTACGCGCTCGAAGCCGTTCGCAAGGGTAACGCCGCCGTCGGTGTTCGCGGCACTGACACTGTCGTTCTTGCTGTCGAGAAGAAATCTGCTGCCAAGCTCCAAGACACCAGGTTTCCTCTTCTTTTTCATTGATTTAGGGTTTCTGATTGTTTTGTACTTTGATTTAGGGTTTTACCCTTCGTTTTCCGGTAATTAGATCTATTCAGCTCTTTTTGTTTGGTTATTTGATGATTCATGTTCTGGAAATGTGTTTAGTGATAGTAATTTGTTAGCTTCATTTTCGTTATTTTTCTTCTACACTTTCATTCAATCAACACTCTAAAAAAGAACTAATCTTTTTTCTATTTTTTTCAAAGATGAGCAAAAGCAAAGAAGTGAATTCCCTGAAATTTGCAGTACAAGTAGTGCAAGGAAGATGGTTTACAGTATTTGCATCGTTTCTGATAATGTCAGGTGTTGGTGCTTGTAGACACCTAAAAATGTCTCCCCAAATGAGTAATCCGTGATGAAACATACCGCGTCTCGCGATTGTTTTGACTCAGAAAAGATGCTTTGAACTCACAAAAGTTGGAAATACGTGAGGTCGTACTCGGAACTATTGAGCAAAGGACAAATAAAAGGGGAAAAAACATTTTCTTTTATTTATTTTAATTATTTTCTATTTTTAGGATTTTTTAAAATAATTTATATTGGTGATCTCCATAATTTCCAGTTTTCATTGCATTCTTCACATTTTTCTGAGCTCACCAGTATTTTTAGATTATTTTTCTGATTTTTCTACATTTTTCTATGATTTTTATAAGTTTTTATACGCAGAAAATACAAAAAAAATACAAAATACACAAAAATACTCCGGAAATACGTGGAACCTTCTAGAACACTCTAGAACTCCTTGCTTGGAGAGCAAGGGTGTCTAGGTGCGTCGAATCAAGGGAAATCACGAATAAAATCGGAGGAAATCAAAATATTTCGAGGTTTTGGAAAAATATATACGCATAGGGCAGCGTATATACGCAGAGGCCTGCGTATATACGCAGACCTGCGTATATACGCAGGCCACCTGCGTATATACGCAGTCCCCTGCGTATATACGCAGGCCACCTGCGTATATACGCAGCTCCTCTGCGTATATACGCAGGGTTTTGCGACCCTCGTTTTTTCCCTCGTGCCTATAAATACATGCCTACCTTGCTCAGTCCGAACACACGATTTTCATAGACACTTCTATTCTGTCTCTCTCTGTCTCTAACTTACGTATTCTCTCTCTCACTCTCTCAAACACTCTAAACACATTCGTTCTTGAGTTCTAAGCATCGATTCTGTTCGATTCAACAAGCGAAATAAGGGTATAAATCTGAGATTACTCACCTAAAACATCTTTTTGACTCTACTTAATTCCTTTTGTCACTTTTAATTTGACTAATTCTTATTGCGAGTTTCAATTAAATCAACACAATGTAGAAACTCACCTTTTAATTGATTCATGTAAATATGTAGGATTGTCACTCATGTTTTCAAATTCGTTTTCATTAACACTTATTATTATTATCATTATCTTGTCACAATTCATTATTATGCATATCGTTATTGTCAATACTAACATGTTTCTTTGTCTTGATTAGTAATTCGATCAAAGGACGTCTTTTTTAGTTTTTGCTTTAACGATTTGTGTATTTGCAGTGACAAGGTGAGAAGGACACACATATATATTATCATGCTTACTAACCTTTGTTTTCATGTCTTATATATATATTCTATCACACTTGTATATATTGCTTAAACAAGACCGGAATTCAATTGCGTATCACATTAAAGTCAGATAATCATGGACGACCGGTTTTCTAAGCACCTTGTTAATATTGACTAACAATCAAATGATCGCCTTGTCCATTGTAGAAGTCTTGGTTTGTACATAATAGCAACCCACCTAGTAATTAGTGCGCTTTCAAAGTCAAATCGATAAGTTTTCTATAATTCAATTGTTATGATTTATGGAACTACAATGAGACCGAGTAGAGGCCGCTACATGCGGGCGGATTGGGTTACTGATTCAATCCGTACCATGTCCCCGAACCCACACTTTGGTTACTGGACCTATTTGTGGGGCCACTTGTTTGGCACCAATGTTTCGGGCGTCCGTGAATAACCTATATAGGCACGGTGGCGATCCCCTCAATTCGACAACACACCCCAACGCATTCACATGCGGATTCCATGGCTCAATTCCATGACACTGAAGCTGAGGTCACGCCCCCTTTAAGGCGGGGCGAAGCCCTACAGTGCTACATATCTTTTTGGTACATATTCTAAAGAAATCAAATATTCATTGGGGTATGATCAATCAACCCTTAATCTTTTGGGTTTTTTCAAAGATTTGGGTGCAAATGTTGGTGTTTTTTCAGGGCTAATTGCAGAAGTAATTCCAACTTGGGCTGTTCTATTGATTGGTTCTGCTATGAACTTTGTTGGGTATTTCATGATTTGGCTTTCTGTCACAGATAAAATTGCTAAACCCAAAGTTTGGCAGATGTGTTTATACATTATGATTGGTGCAAATTCCCAGAATTTTGCCAATACTGGTGCTTTGGTTACATGTGTCAAGAACTTCCCTGAAAGTAGGGGGATTATGCTGGGTTTGTTGAAGGGTTTTGTTGGATTGAGTGGGGCAGTAATGACTCAGATTTACTTGGCAATTTATGGTGATGATTCTAAGGCATTGATTCTGTTAATTGGTTGGTTACCTGCTGCAATCTCAGTTGTTTTTGTGTACACTATTAGAACCTTAAAAGTGAGTAGACAACCTAATGAAGTTAATGTGTTTTATCATTTCTTGTATGTCTCAATTGGGTTGGCTCTGTTTCTAATGGTTATGACAATTTTGGAGAAAACAATCAGTTTTACTAGAGCTGCATATGCTGGGAGTGCTACTGTTGTCTGTGCTATGCTGTTTCTGCCGCTTTTGGTTGCTGTTAGGGAGGAGTATTTGCAAAATTCTGGGGTCGAAACGAAAGGTGGTGTTGTTGATGATGATCCTCCTCCTGTTGTGGTTATTGATGACGATTTAGTCCATCCGAAATCGGTGACCAAGGAGGTTCAGGGCTATGTTGGTGAAGCTGATCAATCTGATCATGCCAAGGAGAGGTCATGTTTTCTGACTATATGTAACAAGCCAGAAAGAGGGGAAGACTACACCATATTGCAAGCACTTTTGAGCATTGATATGGGAATCTTGTTCCTAGCCACATTGTGTGGTCTTGGGTCAAGTTTAACCGCGGTGGACAATTTGGGTCAAATTGGTGAAGCGCTACGTTGATTTTGCGACCTATATGAGGTCTGTAGATGTTTATCCTCGTTCTTGCTTAGGGTCTGACCTCACTCAAGCTTCGTTCCGTTTCGGTGATGTGAATGTGTTGCTCTCCTTCTGGTCCTTGCGTTCCTTGTCACTATTCTGAAAAGGTTTGATCTCTAACCTATGTAATCATTTTCGTGTTTTGAATTTGATTATGGGAAATAAAAGAAAGAAAAAGTAACTTCTATTATGATATCCTCTAAGGAATCAAGTGTGTTATGGTCTGATTTTGGACAATTATGTTAAGTATGCTTGTGCAACATTTCATGCTTCTATTCTACACACTTATTGTGGATTTTTGCTGCTATAGAAAACAACTGACATTGCCTTTTTATATTATTTTCCTGCAGGACATCTGAATCTTTCTCGCCAATATGCTTGCCAAGATATAATTCCATGGCCTTTCTATATGCATATGTTCATTATTTCAACGTAAGTGACTATGCTCCTTTGAGTTTGAGGTGGTTGTGATTTCGCTTTGCTCAAGTACTTACAAGTCTAGAGTCGTTACTATTTTTTATGTACTTGCACTTCATCTTTACATAATAATGTTGCATTGGTTTGTGCAGGCTAATACATACTTGATGTTGCTTACTACTAGCTCAGATGCCTTATATCATCTCAAAGAATGCAGGTATATTGATTTATCTCTGTAAAATTTACGCATACCTAGGGGCCTGTTGGTACTCACAAGAGAAAGAGAAAGGAATAAGCAAAGGATGTAAAGGGACAGTAGGGAACTTCATGCTTTACTTTTCTTTTGGTTTAATAAACTAATATAATAAAGTTAATTACCATTTTAACATGTTTAGTTTGCTGGAAATTAGACTGAACATGTTAACATGCTAATTAAACATATAAATCAGCCCTGATCAGTCATGAGACATGTACATGAATTTCTTTTCCAGATATTTGGATTTTGGGCATGTGGTCTCTTTGTTGCATCCCGAAAACCTGTATTTTTTTTGCTCGCGCAGATGATTATAATGCTGATGACCAGATGGGAAAGTACCTTCGCAAGAATCGAGAACTAAAGACACTTTCAGAAGTTATGCTTGAAGGAAAACAGGACAAAGAAAACATTGTTGTCAAATTAGCTAATGAGATTGACATGAAGAACGAGAACTTAGATGAAATGCAATCCAAGTTCAATGAAAAAGCTATGTCCTTGAGTCAGATGCTTGAAGAGAAAGACAAGCTACACCAAGCATATTACGAAGGTTGAAATTTGATTTCTTTTCACCATATATGATGTTCTTGTATATATGACATGCGAAGCTGCAATTAGTGCTTTCTTTAAAGCATCTGCATAAGTTTATACTGTGTGATTATTTACTGCTAGAAGGCCATCTTTTGACATATTGAAATTTTATTCTTAAAGCTTTTGAAGTGTTTTTTTTGTAAACCAGTTGTGATTACTTGCAATGAGATCAGAAGAGAGGTTTCTGCTGCTCAATTAATAGCAAATAAGCAGATTGATAGAACATTCACCTTTGACAAGGTATTTTTTTTTAGAAAAAGAATTTATTGTTGCATTTTGTTATGAAAAATGGAAAAAAGAAATCTCATTAATTTGAAAATGTTGAGTTTCCTTATGGGGTAGAGATGGTGACAATGGTGTGTTGGGTGACAGTTGGGACTTTTAATGTTCTTATTACAGAGGATCATTTTTCTGTTCTCGACTCTTCACTTCACTTCTTTGTTGATCCTGGTAAGTTTGAATGTTATGCAGTTTATGAAATTTGTGAATTATATATTGTATTGTGAGATTGGAGATTATGATAGTGTTGTGATGACATTGTGTCGAGTGATTTCGGTCATGCAATATTGTACTGGATGCGTTTCATAATGTTCGTCTTGTTTGGTTTTTTTTTAATGGAAATGTGGTCAATTTCGGGCAAATAAAAAGAAACTGAGTGAACAGAATTTGCAAATTATATGAACTTAATTGCCTAAGTATTGACTTACCAAATCGGTGGTTTCATTATTGTTTTAAGGGTGTCCTCGGAGTTACTGTTACAGCTTCTTGTATGCACAATAGCACATGAAATAACCTACTCCACGTTTGTTTTAGTTTCCTGAACATGAGTTGTGAAGAAGTATGGTGCTTATCTTCTCTCATTAAGGATGTAGATGTAATGCAAGTAGTATGCAACTAACCCTTCGGTAACGATGCATATACTTCCTAGCCTTTTTTGCCAAAACTATAAAACGAATTCTTGGTGAATGGTCACTTTTGGTATAAACCTAATTAAGTCTTTGATTGATTGATATAAACCTAATTAAGAGAAGGAGAACTTATAAAGGTAGCAATGTGAATGGCATAGCTTTATACTCAACTTAGTGTGTAGCATTGATTATATTTCATTGTAAATGACAACTGTTAAGTTGTTCCCTGATGTTTGTTTAGTGGGCTGTATTGTTGACACTTGTCACCTTGTTGATGAAGGGCCGATGCACCCTGCTGTCTCTGTTGTATCGTGGATGGATTATGTGAATGAATTTGTAGCTGGCACAAGGGCTATGGCTCTCGTACTTCCAAAAGATGCCTTTGGAAACACTATTCCCTCAACTAATACAGAACTCAATTCCTATATCTTTAATGTTTCTGAAACTTTTTATTTGCTGAACATAAGAAAGATGCATGATTGTCCATCATTAGTTGTATATGATTGCGTAGCTTTATCAATGATCTGTGCTTTGCTACCTGGCAATCACCAGTTGTAGGAGTAAGACTCAGTGGGTGGTGGACAATTTTGGCCTCCTTTTTGTTCTTCCATATGCTACAATTATTTTTTTATTTTTTATTTTTTTGATGGATCATATGCTCTTAATTTTGTTATCCTTGATTTAAGATAGCTCTATCACATTGGTGTATTTTTCACATGAATAAAGCAAAACTGGTAGTTGAGACTTGGGATCGGCAATTTCATAGCTCTCCTCGTGAGCAAAGGCTGGCATTTTTGTATCTCGCGAATGATATCTTGCAGAATAGTCGAAGGAAGGGTGCTGAATTTGTTGCTGAATTTTGGAGAGTGCTTCCTGAAGCACTTCGTGATGTTATAAGCAACGGGGATGATTTTGGGAGAAATGCAGCTCGTAGGCTGGTGAGTCTCTTTTTAAGCGGTATTTATTGTTAGATCTCCTCTCCATATTCGTTTTCCATCAGGTTATTACTTAGTTGCGTCTACCAGATGTACCATCTGAACACCTGTGCCCCCCTTACCATCCTACATATAAACCCCCTAACTATCGAAGTTCAAGTTTCAGTTGTTGTACCAATGCATCAGATAGTTGACTATAATTGATTAATCGTTGTTTCCTTGTTGGTGGCTGATTGAATTTTCCCACCTCAACCCATGTAGAAGGTCAAACATAGAGAGTTTAAGCCTATGAGTTTTTTAAACTTGATTTATTTCAGTCTCTACGATATTTCTACTCTGTCTGTAACATATAGATTTCTACAATGCATTTTGCACGCATTTTAATGAATAATTTTAAGGGTGTAAACGAACAAATTTGGACATAATTTTATTAGAAGCAAAAATGAGATTATAAGTTACTATTAAAATTTTATTTCCTAATTTGATTGTTGTTGAAATCTTTGTGTTATTAAATAGGCTATTAGGCTTATAGCTAGACTTTTTTCAATCTTTTATCTTTCCTAGAGAGTTAAACTGTATAGCTATCAAGGGACACCCTGGTGGATTTTGGAGTAGTGTTAAATTTTGGCACATTTTAATGTGTAAAATTTATGGTGTAGATTCAAGCTTTGATTTTTCCCCCCTCAAATTCCCTTATGTATATATTTTTTGGGTTTTTGGGACTCAGTGATGAAGTAGGAGCTACAGGCTAAGGCTAGAGTGTGAGGAACTTATGTTCCACTATAAGTGGTGTACTGATTACAAAGTGTCTTGAATTGTTGCTGGGTTAATTATATTAAGAAACTGTTTTAGGAAGCATGACTATAGAAAGCTTTTGAACTTTACCTGTATCTAAATTTGAATTAAATGTAATTTCTTGTCTGTTTTGTTGAGTTGATACTGCTTACAAGGTGATATTAATATATTTCCATCTTTTTTTAAAATGTGTCAATTTCCGTTTAAGGAATTTTTTCATTGGTTGTGAAACTCTCTTTTTTGGCCAATAGTTTTTTTCCATCTCTCTCCAATTATGTAAGCTCCATGTATTTTTGCTCTCTATCTCTCTCTTATCCATGAGTTGCATTGGAATCCATGAAAAAATGTCACAATTAGAACGGAGGAAGTATATATTTAGAGGATTTGCTGGAGGATTGCCTCTAGAGCTTTGATATTATGATTTGAGTTACACGTAATAGAGCAATATGGATTATAATAGAGGGAGGTAGATGATGTGCTATATTAATAAAGATAACTAAAGAGAAATTTAATGACGCAATGATGTTGGCTGGAGTTCAGGTACTGTGGGTTAAGCTTTGAGATGTTGGTTGTTGTGGCAAGGCCGCAATGATGTTGCTCCTGTAAGATTTGAGCAGATATTACAAATAGCAATTATCATGTTCATAGTGGTTTGAAGAACTTGGGGATGGGGAAGCATTAGAAAGTATCTTGGTATTTTATGTCTGATAGGGTAAACCACCAAAGTCCTATGTTTTATTATGTTGTTTAGACATCAAGTATTTGGAAATTAAAGTTTATAGATGTAGTATGTGTTCTTATATATTTATTGCTGTCTGACTTGGTTGTATGAACCTGGATTTCTTTCATATCATGTGTTAATGAGAAATTGCGAATCATGTGCTGATGTTGGTTCTGGTTTATCCCTCATGATAGGAATTCATCGCAAAGGCTATGACTCTCCCTGGTGTGGGGAAATCATGGATATGATGGAAGTTGCAGACCCTGATGCTGCTCATGCAGTCCGAACTTTCATTAGCAAGGAGCTTGCTTTGCAGCTAAAAACTGACTTCCTCCGCATAGTATGGCATTCAAAAATAGTTTAATTGTTTGAGTATGCACCATTTTCATGATTACCTGATTGAAACTTTTTTGGAATCTAACTTCTTCTTTTCTTGAATTACAGGTCCAAGAAAACAAGAGCTCCGAGCAATATGAATTTAACCATCTTCATATGGCTAGACGGGCACTAAAGAACATGTCACTCAGTGAGTTTATATTTTATAATTTATATTTAATCTGCTTTAAATATACATTACAATAACAAGTAAATCCGGCTAAATAAGTTCATTGATTTGTATAAAATGTTGTGTGATTAGTGTGTTCATACAATCAAAACTACCATTGTATGTATAGCTTCGATGAGATTGTTACTGTATTTGTTTCCAAGTTATTTGTAGTTTGTATAACTTATCATCTGAGACTGAGACAATTTGATCTCATTACAGGGTAAAAAGTAAAATTTATTGATTAATTGTATATTAACAATAATTTTAAGTATGGTAAAGTGGAACACGGCGCGCGTGCGCGCGCCGTGTAACACTAGTTGATAGTAATTTAATAATGTTAAAGGTGAAAGATTTTTTTTGGTGGGAATCGTTAATGCTAGTTATGTGGCTAAATGCCTAGATTAACAAGTCACTTACACTCCATGTGAGATGCCTAAGGGGTGTGTGACCTCGACGTGCCTAAGGGATAAGGAGGTTGTGTATTACTTAAGGCTAATGCCTAGAATGGTAAGTGTAATAAAGACGAGACAATCCAAGCACTACGTGGGAAGGGAAATTCCCTCAAGAGAGCACGTGATCGTGACACTTGGCACAATATGATTGGCCGAGTGATCCCCTCAAAGCTCTATAAATACCCCTCATGGGGGAATGTGATAAACATAGTGTAATCATTGAAAAGACCCTAATCTCACGGTTAAGCTCTTAATCTTTATTTATTTGCTCATTTACCCCCTCTTAGACACATACTTACTTAAGCATCGGAGGGGAGATAATCCTAGAAGGATTATTCTCCTTTTTGCAAGTGCCTAAGCAAACCAGGAGGTGGACGAGTCATTCACGCTAGGGGAGCCGCACCCTGAGCAGCATTGAGAATCTGCCATCTTACCTCACGCATCTACAAGTATTACTGTTTGCGAGCTAAGGGCAACAACAGTTGGCGCCGTCTGTGGGGAACTAGGCAATTCAAAATGGCTGAGGCTGATCAGACCAAGGAGCCTAGGGCACCTAATGTGAATGAGGAACCAAAACAAAGTAGGAAATCAGAAGTCGTAAAGAGTCTCAGTATGCCTAGAGAGGCTTAGGGCTCAGGACAAGCAATTAAGAAAAAGATGAGAGAACTTTTTGATGAGATGCCTCCGGGGAATGAGGAGTACACAATGCAACCGGGGGAAGAAACTCTTGACCTTGATGAAGGAAACGAAGATTTGGAATATGTCACTCAAGAGATGTTGGAGGAAAACTTCGTTAGTAAGAGAACCTTACAAGAAGAAATTAAGAAGGGGTTCGAACAACTGCACAAACACATAAGTTCTTTGACCAAGGAGAACGAGACACTGAAAGCGGAGAAGGAGCAACGGCTGAAAGAAGCCAAGAAAGGAAAGTCTGCAACTAAGTGGGGTGGGTTCTGGGTTGTGGGTTTCGTGGTGGGATGGGTTTTGGGTTGTGGGTTTCATGGTGGGGTGGGGTGGGTTTCGTGGTGGCCGCGGTGGTGTAGAAGGCGATGACTGAGACACGGAGATCGGAGGGGTAGGGAGGAGGGAGAAAATGGTTGTGGCAGTAGAAAGGCAGAGAGATAAGGGGGTGGTGGTTGGTGGGTTATATATATA